>OOFE01050199.1:27739-48373 GCA_900323365.1 Monocentris japonica
AAAAGTTACACAAGCATTGTTGAAGTCAAGACATGTCCTCTACAAGAAGGGTAACATTGGCTGGCATGAGGGTTGATATTTCTGGAGGACTGACCCTTAACACACGACATTCAAGACAAATACCTGGCCACTGCAGCTTAGCCCTTCCCATACCTCAGTGCAGCCAGTCCAGGAACGGAAGGGGTCTGTGAGCATACTCATACTCAGATGTTTGTGTGTCCGTGTTAACACACACAGTATGTGTGTATGTCTGTGCATGCGTTTTATCTCTGAGGGAAACGTAAAAACAGCCAACACACACACACAGAGGTGTCATCATGTTGTTGAGCAGATTACGGCCATGGCTCCACATCTCTCCCTCCATGATTAGCCGTGGATACGTTCAGAGACCACGCTTTGCAGGAGCAGGGGTCTGGCCTGCCTTGACTGCCAATTATCACCAAAGCAGAGGGCTAATTAAAGTTTGATTAAGTTCACAGTGTTCTTGAGGATATGCAGAGAGGGGGGTTGGGAGGGGTCCCACCCAAGATCACACGGTGTCTGTCAGAGGCAGGCGCTGTGAAATTGGATTGTTGGCCGTTATCAACCTTTGACCTCCAGCACCGTGGCACTTGACGCATTACGCCGCTGGGAAAAGAAAACTCACTCGGGAAAGAGACAATAGTATTGCTGGATGTCCAATGTGTGCACTACCGCCAAGAACAGTGAGATGCACTGTCACAGAGAGCACCATGCTCACTAATGAGGTCTAGGAGGGATTGAATGCATAGAGGGAGATTTGTACATATTGAGCAATGTCACCAGAGAGATGAAAAATGCACAACGTATACAGTCCACATTCGTTGGGACGACAGCGAGCTCTTGAAAAGTTCTAAGTCTATTTGTGAGTTCTCCACAGCCTCTCTACAGGGGAAGGATTATGCTGCGTAGAAAACCGCATCCCTTTGGGAGCTGAGTTGCAGGTATGGAACGGGGACGTATTGCCCCCTTAAGGGGAACAACAGTCCTGCTTGTTCAACGGCCGGCTGGGAGGTGCACTGGTACAACCTGCCAAACGTCCTCTCCTGGTGCTACGCTAAGAGTGAACCTGACGTTCCCCTCACTGGCTGCATTACTAATTCATCACATGTACTTGCATATTAATGGCACACCTTTTCGTGGCAAGCTAACATGAGGCGGCTCCGGGGTTGTGTTTGTAAAAAAAACAGGAAGAAGGTGAGGGCACTCGGGCGGAAGAACGGAAGACGATGGATGACGGTGAGGCAGGAAAAACACTCTGACGGCTGGCGGAGAGAACTCCGGGGGACTGCGAGCGGCGACTTCTGCAGATTTCACTTAGTGGCAGTGGCTTCTGCGAGTTAGCAGAGGAAATTATGATAATGGACATTAATGGCTTTATAACTAAGCACTAATGGCCATGGAGATTGAGCGTGTACATAGTACAGCACCTGACCTTCATATTCATCTGTGAATTCAATCTAACTGGAGCAGTGCAACTGAATTAGAGCAGTGATATCCTCATAGCTTGGCATCAGGTTTTGCCTTGTGAGCCGCTAGCTCGAATCTTTTAAGCTTTGTCTCACGGGCTCCAAAGCTCGACTGTAAGGGAAGAAGCACATTGTTCCAGGTTTACATTTCCACTTGCTCTCATCTGACTGACTCATGCCTTTCCCTGTTTTAGAAGATTAACTCTCGTGCCTTCTTTCTCCCAAGAACTCCTCCCTTTCCTTCTCTCTCTATTTCTCTCTCAGAAAAAAAAAAAATCCAGCTTCAGCGCTTCTCAAGCTCATTCCTCCCCCTCCTCCTTTCTCCTCTCATCTCGCTACTCTACACTTGGCTGGGGGTTAAGGGATGAAGGGCTGTCTGATTGGGTGTCTGCACATCAACCTGAGCGCCAGGCTTTCTTCCTCTTTCTCCACAGACTTGGATCCTCTGTTTTCTCCCTTCCTTTTCCAGTGAAATTTTGGCCTACTCCACATTTTTTCTTGGCTTTAATGTTTTTCAGCGATTTTCTTTTTTTCTACTGCGTCCTTCTGCACCTAGACTTGTCTCCACTCCTCACCTTTTCTATTCAGTGTTGTGCTGGCACCTCCATTCATCAATGTCAATCATGGGTTTTAAAACTCAACGGGGTAGCACGCATTGATTACCTCTGAATAAGGAAAAAAACATGATGCAAATTTCAGATCAAGGTCGATCGTGGTATAATAAGTGTAAACCACGACCTCTTAATGAATGTGTTAATATTGCCCTCAGCCCCTGGAGTCAGTCTAGTTAGGGGATACATGAGGGCTAAATACAGCCCTTTGGTCTGTGACCTATTTCTTTTATTTGCTGACACCTTGCTAAACGAAGTGCCAGTATAACAATGTAATCCACTTTTTTTTATTTCATATGAGGATAGGATAGTTTTGTCCAACAATGAGACGCAAAAAAAGGTATTAACGGTGTTTGAGTAATTCATTGTTACTGAGTAGCAACTAACATGCCAATTTACATGGAAAAGAGAACACCACCCTCCTCCTCCAGCCCATATCAACTTCTCCTATTAGCCTACTCCAGTGTGGTTATACAATCAACCTTTTCAGAAAAGAGAAAAGTAATTTTGGACACAGGCTTAGTGAAAAGCATGATGAGAGAATTCCAATTTACCTGATTCTCATTCTTCTTTTCCCCCTGGAAACAGAAGCTATTATGGCAGAAAGGCTGTCATGCAGAAAATAAGTGTGTCTATGTAATTATACGCATAAGCCCCCTCGCTAAAAACCACACCGATCCAACCACAAAAAAAGATTCAACTTTCTGAACCACTATGGTTACACAAACTTTTATTTTTAATTATTGGTTCTGTACAGTTTAGTGTGAATTGTGATGTTCTGGCAGACATACCTTTTCTGTACCTGTCATGACCATGGCCATCATTGGACACCAAATGCGATGCAACCAGTTTGCATTGTACAATTACAATAGATGCACCATTATTTGCTCTCTATTCCTTACACCCCCATCCTCAATGGTAGCCAGTGTGGTGTTAAGTGTACACAGCCTGAGTAATGCCACTGCGTGCATAGAAACACACTTCATCCTTTGATTTTAGGATGGCAATCAGCAATGCAGGTGTGCCATTGCCAGTCCCACCACTACAACCAAGATGTGGTTGACAAGACGACGAGGATGTGGCTCCAGTGTGTATGTGTATATCCCTTAATCACAGTTACAGTCTCAAAGAGCTCCACAGTGCCCACATTATTTTATTCCCTTTATTTATCCAGAGAAAGTTGACTGAGCACACTTGGTCTTTTTCAGCAACACTCTGCTTCACATTCATATAGTTGCACTCATTCACACTTGGGAACTGCCCAGTATAACCACAGATCTCTACTGTTGGCCACTGAGCAGTCGGGGGTTAAGTGCCTTGCTCAAGGGTGCTGTGACAACGGTTGTTGAGGGAGGGGAGAGTGTCACTGTTACTTTGTCACTTTCTCCACCCTAATTTTTCCCAGGCGATCTGGAGATTACAACAGGTGACGTGTTTAACCTCTAGGCTGCCACTGCCCCAAGGTGGCATGTCATGTATGTGACACTGCAGGTATTGCAGTGTCTGTGTGTAGGTGTGAATGTAGCTACACTTCATACAGCAGTTCCCCTGGGCACCCACTGGTGAATATGAAAGGCCCGACTGGTGTTTTGTAGTGGGTTTCTTTTTTTGATCTGGCTGTCTAGTGAGAGCAGTGAGGGAGAAATTGGTCATCTGGTACATTTTGTAGTTAACCAGCATGGGAGCACGGTCAAGCAGCGTGTTGGTTGGCATTATCTTGTGTAGCTGATCAAAAGGCCGCTCTTATTTTATCTGCAATATATTCTCTACATTTTCCCCTGTCAGTGAATGGCGAGCAGTTTCATCAGCCTTGATGTCTCTAGTGCTTTTAAGCTTCATGGGTGAGCATCTTTGCTTTTGATTCATGGCTAAGTCAATGGCTCACTCAATGTTCACTCAATCGGCGTTTTTCAGACCTGGCTGCAGAGCACATTGTAGAAAAATGAGACCACAAGAAAGAAATTGAAGGCTAGTAAGTGTGATCATATTGCACATTGAGAGGCACACTTGAGGAGAAAGAGAAGAGCAAAAGGGAAAAAACTCATACAATTGAATGGTCTTTTATAAACAATCAGAGGACGAAATTAAAAAAGTAAAAAGGTACAGAGGGTTTAAGACAGAGAGAGAGAGAGAGAGAGAGATTGCCCCAGCTGGCGCAGTCTGCTGGGAGCAGGTAGTGTATGTGGGTCAGCACATTGCATCATCAGCACTTCTTCCAACCTGCCTGAGCAAATGGAGAAGGGGCCAACCTGCTCGACAAACTGCATTATTAAGAGTTTCTGCTCTGCACTCACGTCTACTGTACTCTCTCACACATACAGTACATATGCCCACACACACACACACACACACACACAAACATATACACGTTTAATAAAACCTTTGTCTTCATCATTCTCCGGCGTGCACAGACATGCACACACGTGACAAGCCCTCAGCCTCGCTCTGATCAATATACACGCTCTTATTTCATTAGGAGAGATGATGTGTTATGCCGAGGCCTCCTTCTCTCTTTCTCCCCCAAAGGAATTTTTCATTGCGATTGTGTGAACAACACTAATAATGGCTTCCCGTGCCAACAAAGCACAGTATTCAGATGTAGCCCTTACAAAAGTCCCACTATTTTACTGAATGCTTGCACCACCAATAGGAAGAGACAGAACCGACAGCTGTACTAATGCAGAACAGACACAGGACAAATGCATGGAGGAGGACCACTGTAGTGATTTGCCACATCTTTACTTAATCTACCCTCAATTCTCCAGAAACAAATCTTTGGAAGCACTGGCCCTATTTTTAACCATGTACTGTATGTATTGATGATTTTGCAGGTCTGTGTGTAATGCTTGCATTTTAATTGCATATTTGCGGCATCAGGGAATAAATGCAATTAACTCAATGTGGGTGGACTTCAATCACAAAGATGCACTGTAGTGAGGAAAAGGTTGTTAGAAGGTAATTATTACTTTGTGATTATTCACTATACTGCATTCAATGTGTGTGTGTGTGTATTTATGTACACATTTATGAGAATCTGTGGGTGCATGTGTGAATGTGTGTGTGTGTGTGGGGGGGTGTGTGCATGTAAGCAATATTGTGTATTTTATTATGGAAAAGGCATTGTGCTGAAAAGGGCATATTGTGCTGTTAACAAGGTTGTTAAACAGTCTATTTCTTTTTTTTTCATTTCCACCTTTGTGATAAACTGTCAACAAAACAGTATGCTTACCATTGTAGATTTCAATTGACAAGCCACAGGGACCAACTGAAAAGGGTAAGCGGGTCAAATGAATTGCCAGAAAGTTAGTCAGTAGAGGACGGATAAACGAAGGCTTTGATAGAACAATGCACAGAAATAGAGGCTCAAGTTTAAGAGGCACAGAGGTATCTGTTAAAGGAGGACTGCCATTTTGTAATGCATGCCGTCTAATGCATTTAGATCTTTCCAGGCTTATTTGGTAGCTGGCGTTTGATTCATTAGCCATGTTTCGAATTCCAACTACGACCCATTAGGGTGTCCTTTACTGAAGTAGTGTCTGCCTCGACATGGTTTCCTACTCCTTACTTTGCTCTCCCTTTTTGTTCTATTTTGCACACCTTTAATCTGCATCATAAAATGCTCAAAAAATGAGTAATTCTTAACTAAAATGAATAGTGCCTATACATATGCCTATATATATATATATGCCTATATATATATATGCCTATCCATTCCTCACAATGTTGACTGTAAAAAATGGGTCTTTCAGCACCATGGCTCATAAATATGAAGTCTTCAGTTGCCCTTTAGCAGGGATCTCAACCCATGACCCCACCGGTCAGCAGGGAAGTACCCCTGCACCCTTTACACATGGCTCAACCTCATAACTCTCCATCATATTCCTCCATCACTGCACCCCTCTTCCCCCCCTCTAGCTCCAAACGGGAAGGCCCATTTTGAGCCTGGGGGCTGGAGTGGATCCATCACGCTGGCTGTGGAGGATGAGGAATGGGCCCCTGTGCATCACCCCTAATAGTCTCAGCCGTCAGGGGTGGGATGAGTCAGGTCTCCCCCTGCCCAGGCTAAGTGATCTGGGAGGTGATGGAGGACCATTCTGTGCAAATGCATGACATGGTTAATGCTCCCCACCACATCAGTGACCAGCCATCAGTCACCACCTGGCTGACAAATGGGCAGACATGGTGAAGAGATGTCTTATCAAACCTTGGGCGATCACGCCACTCTCACCTCCATTGCCTTCTCCAAGATGTTTTGCCAGAAGAATTCTGATGTCAGCTGTTTAAGTCATAAGTGATGACCAGGTTCGTTAGTTTAACAGAGAAGAGAGTAAGTTCAACACCATGAGAGTAAGATAAGGATCTTCAGTATAGATGTAGGAACACCCAACATTGGTGAAAAGAGATCGACGAGTGAATCAGAATCCTGTACTTTAGGGAGAGTGGAGCTTCGGACACTATTTTGCACCCTTCTGGAGCAGGATGCTGCCCACATTCCTACTTAACATTGCATAGAAATTTTAGTAACATAGTGAATTCCAGGTGACAAGTGAATTCAAGTGTGACAGGGACAGCAGATGTCAATACACCCTCAGTCGTACAATGCAGAACAGTACAGTAGGTCTTTCTCTCCGGAAGGATTCCATGTTATGATGTAGAGACACCATACATAGGCCTACTCGTCACATTGCAAAATGAACTACAACTCCCATAATGCTGCGGGTCGCAAGACGCAGCACCCGAAGGAACAGCGACAGCTTCAAAGCCAACTTGCTGAAAGATTGCAATTTTCGTACTTCTGTTTCAAAATATCGACTTTGTAGCGTACTTGGCAAAATAAATTTAATATATGACACTCCGTCAACTACCTGTCTCTCCAACACTGACTGAGAGAAAATGGCTGCAGTATTATGATCACTTTGGTGCATGTAAACTGAAATTGAACACTTTTGCTAGTATCAGGATAGCTGATACGTTAGATAATATGCAATTTAGAGCAAAAAAAAAAATCACAATATGAACAGGCTTGTGATTGTAGCGGAAAAAAACTTTTCTTTGTAAAATCCATAATTCATATGACTGAAATATGTTTGCATTATGAAATTCACTCATGTAGCCTTAATTCATTATTCAGAAGTGTGAAAGGGTATTTAATATTTAAGTGTATAAACAGCTTGGGATCACAGTTAAAACAAATACATTGAAAATGTATGTATGTTTCATTTAAGTCAGAAACACTCAGGAGTTTGACTTTCGTTCACTTGTAATGGCTCACACAAGGCTCATACTATCTGCAGTAAACAGTCAACAATGCGTGTTGCTATGCATTTTTTTCAAGCTATCAAAACATGTCACTGGTACTGATCTTATTTTTTTTTTTTTTATCACATTTTCATGTAACAACTGGTTTCTCAGCTGGACAAAATAATTCATTCAGCAGGTGAGCTTCAATATATATTTATTGGGAGGGTTGGGGGAGTTTGGGACACATAACATATTTCATGCTCTCTGCTGTCTTGTCATTACCCTGATACCGCTTTGTGAACGCTTGATGTGACACTGACCTTTCCCGTGGCTTGTCGTATGCCCGCCCCCAAGCCCCCGAGTATATTTATCAGGCAGATATCGCAGACACCTGCCTGTGAACTCCGTGGGTCCCCGTTGTTACGTAACCGCAGCAGGCTCCACTCTGACACCTGTCAAAGTGCTTGAAAATGAAGATCTGATTCACTCAACTACCTCTCCGGCCCCCATCCCTATCACCATTCCTCTCTCCCTCCTTCCCTCCATCCCTCTTCCTGCTAGAGATCAATGTATCGCTCAATCTATCTCTGCAGGGTGGTGCAGTGGGCATTTGCCACATGAAGGAGAGGGTGACGGATTTCGAGACAAGGCAGTAATTTGACAACCTCATTCTGGTTTCATGTTTGTAGTGAAACTGAAAGATGAATCTAGAGAGGACTAATTAAATTTAAAGTTAAACTTGCCCCCTTTCCGCATGTGGTGGTCGAGGCCAATAAAAAAAAAACTGGTACGTAAACTCATGTTATTCTCGCATTATGCCAATAACAAGGCCAAATTACACCTGTCAAGATGAAAAATAGCCTCTCTTTTGTGTAGACAAATGGTAACCTCACAGCCAGTCTCTTCATTGCTACTCTAATATGCTGCTCAATAAGAGGAGATGGAAAAGTAATGTTCCTCATTCTAGTGAAAAGGAACATTCCTCATTCCGTCCTGTGGGCAAGTTTTGTGGGAGTCACTGTCAGTTGCATTTGAGTTGCAGATATGTCGAGGGCATGAAGAAGGGCTTGGATATTGCCAGAAAAAAATGTAAAGCTGTACATATAAAAGATATTTTCAACCAATTAATATAGACTGTACAGAATTTGAAGATTAGGGATCCCGAAGCACACGTATTCTGAAACCAATCTGGGAAAACAAGCTTTCGGTGGTAAGCAGATGGTATCAAAGATGAGGAAAAGTCTGCAAAGTTCTCCCTCTGTGTCATCCCTGTCCTTCGACAAAAGTATGTCTGTCGTGAGCTTGTGGCCCACCAGCTCTTACATCGTCGAGGGAAATTAAAGCTCGCCAAACAGATTAGATGTCACTGTGCTGAAAACACAATTTTTCATCTTTACCCACCACTAATCTCAAAGGGGGAAGACGCGATCTTTAAAGATGGGATAAAACGAGTGAACAAGTGAGAGGAGTGGGAGCTGAGGAGAAAATACGTGTCAGCAGAGTATTAGGTGGGCTATGGAACAAAAACTGCAGTTGTTGTCCCAGTCGAGTGGATGGCTGTCATGGTGGCTATTAGGGGACAGCACAGTGCTAGCAGCTTATAGCCTGGATGTGACATACAGTATAGGTTCTGTGTCAGCGTGTGTGTGTGTGGGAGGGAGATGAGGTTTATCAGAAGGGAGGGATAACCACACTGTCCAGCCAGATCTTCGGGGAGGCAGTGGAAATATGGCTCACCCAAGATAAGACTCAGTGTCACTAGGCTTTGATGGCTATTAGTCCTGGCATCCTGGTTGGTTCTCCAGCGAGCTCCCCACGTCACCACGCTGTGATCGAGTGGCGCGCTCGTCCAGCCTGGGAGAAAGGATGCATATTGATTTTTCTGTTTTATATGTGGCGCGTCTAATAGAGGGGCTCCCCAGGCTCTTCTGCTGAGCAAATACTAAAGCACTGTGGCGTGTAAACCAGAAAAAAAAAAAAAAAATCAGATAAGTGGGAGGATGAAATACATTTGTGGTTGTGGTTTACGCTTTGCAGGCTAAGCAGTGAGGACAAGCTTGACTGTGCTTGTGATTTGTTTAAACCACATGTGTAGCCTGCGTCATTTAGGCCTTGGTTTATGACCTTTGTTGCTGTATAAAGCACTCTGTGATGTGTATTCTTTAACGGCTTTATAAATAAATTTGACCTTGACTTTGACTGCAGTTCTCCCTTCCATCCTGTTATAGTATTCCATTATCCTTCCTACCCATGACGGATTAATGCATACAAAAGGTTTGACTTGATTTGGATTCACTTGTGTATTCTGATGAAGAGGAATGCCTCTCCAGCATAATGCCTGGTTGACCTTCATGTCAGATATGCTTGGTTGGATCATCCAGCTATACAAACTGCAGTGGAATGAGGGGACCAAACAAGTATAACACCTGTTTTGGAGACAGAACAAATATACAGCCCACTTCTGTGAACTCCCTCATTGCTGTGGCTGCCGAAGCACAGGCCAGTGAGCACATTAATCAGTCCAGAGACTTCATCCATCTGTCGCATGGGCACAGCTCTCTACATGCAGGACCCGCGAGCTCTTGGCACTGCCTTCGCCTGTGTTGTCTCCCATTACTTCTGCCCATTTTGACTGTGTTACCTATCAGGCAAGCTGGTGAGAGAAAGCAGCAAACTCGGAGGAATGTTGGCTTTACTTTCTGTGGGAGGCTTGTTTAGCTTTTGGGGGCCAGTGATGAAAGGGGGTTTTGATGTTTACACACTGTCCTGATGCTGCGATGGAGCTTGATGCTGAATCAAACCAACTCTCCAGACAAGGTTTTGTGATGTTAATGTGACGTTAATGTGAATTCATGCACACAATTGATAACTGTAAGAAAGATACATTTTACAGGATGATAGAGGTATGCAGAAAAGCATCAACCAGTATTTTGCACAAATTAAATGCGACCACAAAACATGACAAAGACAAAACAAAGCAAAACAAAGTAGAAGCAAAATCTGAGGTCCCACAATTCCTGTTTTGTCTGCTTTGCATAAAAATAGCACCAATATGAAGCTAGCTGTAAATGCAGAATAATTCATGTTGATTGATGCAAGAAAACTTTCAATTTCTTTCATTTCAAACACTGCGTCATTTTCCGCACAGCCATAACAGCTATGGATTTGACAAGCACAACTAGAGAGCAGCCCGTCTCAGAGCTCCTGAATGCATAAATATAGACTCCACCCATAACTCCTTAGTGTAAAATGTTGCAAAAGCCCATGAAATTGAGTCACTGCAAACCTCTGCAGCATTTGTCAATATCTCTGCCTTGCCCCTGCTGCCCCCAGATGAATCTGCTCCTGACAAACTCAACATCTATCCATTTCATTTCTGCACTGGACATCTAGTGCAAGGGGATATATGCAATGGAGATGCTGGGCTTGTGTATTGCCCCTTTTACTTCAGTGTCAGCATGTAACATATACAGTACATTTATATATAGACACACACACACACACACACACAGGAACTGGAAAATAATCATAATTGTAGAAGAGTAACAGCATATGAAAACATTTAAAAGGTCACATAAAGTAAGTAGCTGTAGTAGCATAACTAGCGTGTGTGTGTGTGTGTGTGTGTAGATGCTTTGTTCTCTTGTTTTGGATTACTTTGTGTGCATGACGAAAAATGATAATACATTCATAAAATAATTAATAAATCCCCACGAATCAAGTCCCACAATTAGTTACAGTAATTCCCACAGTAATGTGCAGTTGTGCACATTAATGTATCAAGATGCCAGTTGTACATATTGAAAGTTTATTGTCAGCAACATCACAGGTTTACAAAAGACAGCTGTTAGTTGAAACACTGAATTACTGTGTTATAACATTAAGAAATAAAAGCAACACATTCATTGAACATTTTTAAAATAATTTCTGTTAAGGTGTGTTGTGAGGTAGAGCTGACCTGACAACCTTGTTGTCTTGGCATCTTGGGATTGCTACATTGCTAGTTTGTTGTCCAATGTGGGGCCATGTGGTTTGAATCTCAAACAGATTTTGGTTCAGGGAAGGAAAGCCAAAGCATCTCAGGTGGCAGGTAGAGTCAGTGGTCATAATCCCCAGTTTCGTTTTAGTCAGCCTAAAGAATTCAATTGTGCATGCCATGCAAAACATGTAACACCCATGAGCACCCACTTGTAGTTTTACAAAAATGTGCACACTGCACACATTTGATTAAGTTATACATATGTTTAAAATTGTGTGCATGTAGTAGCAGCCACGTATGTGCATGTTTTGTATCTTGAGTGCACTTGTGTATATCATGCAAGCATTATGGCATTCATACATATTTATTTTCTCCAGGGCAGCCATTCCAGCGTTCCATTAAGTTGAAATCATGAAGAAAAATTCAGTTTACTATGTGCTGCATGTTCCATGTGTCATTTTAAAGGCATAGGTAGCTCTCTCAGTGGAAAGTTGCACTAAGGTTTGGGGCTTGTACTGACCCTTGGCTTTCTCCTAGTTGCTTACAGGTACGCAGCAATGTATATTGGTCAACAACCAGCAAGGACAGCTTCATGCAAATCTCTAACTGTTTATATGTTGTTTTCTTTGAATTGTATCTCAAGCCAGCATATTAATAATGAAATGGCTTGATTCATGTTTCAGAAAATAGCTAATCTTTCTACCTCTGTGGTTTACAGGTAGAGCCAACACACATTCAGGCACACATACACAACACACATACAGAGTTCAAGCTACATGTTGTATACATGTGGGAGAACATTAGCATAGAACCCACTCATCTCTCATAAAATGACCTGATAAGGGAGGTCCTACGGCGGTGAAGGGGGGTGGGGGGTGCAGAGGTTATGTGGGTGGGTTAAACAGTCAGTTGGTTCACAGTAGGGGCTGCAGCCATCAACCCCCACCTGTCAGAAGTACTCTGCTTGGATTTCCCACACATTTCTTGCCTCTCTGTCGGCACCTGAATCAGTATCCATCCAATCGCTCAGCTCTGAGATCTGTAAAACTCACACAAGGTGGCCGGTGAGGAAAGGATGAAGCGGGCTGTGCGACTGCAGCCCGAGCTTGTTTTTTTCCCAAGCTTCTGAATGTCAAAAGGTGGAACCAGTTTTTTTTTTGCTGTTGTTTAATTAGGGAATGCTTATCATAGGCGCATGGCACGCTACTGCTGGGTGACAACACCCCAGTGTTGTAAAATTAATTATATCACTAATGTGGACCCTGTGCATGTGAAATAGCTGAACTCTCCCCAAATAGCTCATTAATCTTCAGACAGCCACTCCTGGGCTAGGTGAAGTGGTCTTGAATTTCAATACCCACCCTTGCTGGTGTAACCTTTTCCCTCTCTCTCCTTCTCTTGCTCCACCAGTCGAGGGGGAATGGGAGTATCGGAGAGAGAATAATATTGTCTGCTGGGGTATCTCTAGCACTGCTCTTCTCTGAGTCATAATTATACACACCTACACAGGTTGCCCACACACATACATACACACAAGCAGGCAGTCTGAAGTGGAGCATCTGAGAAGTGCTGACATACCCACCGATTATTAAAAGAAAATCATGCACTCACACTGAAACAAATCAGCCCAAATCAAATTATCCAAGTAATTAAGATGTCTCCATTAAAAAGAGCAAACTCATCCGCAAAAGCCATTTCTTGGTCATTCAAAAACTCACCAAGGTGAAGTGAAAACATTATTAGCTGCCACCAAATATACTTTTAGGAAAGGCAGTGAAAATAAAAGTTCTTGTATGTAAGCTGTGGGAATTTTAATAAATGATTAAAGAAACAAAAAATGACCTCATTATCAGAGAACAGTCACTCATAAACCCAAGTGCTTCTAGGGTCCTAAAACCAACCCTGTTCTGGTGGCGTCCCTCATTCAATGGTCCTGTGGGGATGGGGTACTTTATAACATAATTTCCTACCATAAAACACAGTCTCATGATGGTGCATGACAGTCCCATGTAATGATTTATATGTAAGTAGAAGCACCTTTAAGACGCACCTGGCCTGAATTCAGACGCAGTGTGTTGAGGACAAGATAGGCGTTATGTGGTCGTATTTTCCAGTTTTGGACAGGACTCTGGCAGCAGAGTCAAATTCAAAATCAAAATTTAGAGTACTATTATCAAACAGATACCTACAGTATGTCTAGCTGGTCCTATAACCAACATCCATCTCAGTTTTAGTGATCGGTCAGTTGAACAGGTATGTACATTTGAGTGTCATCAGCGTAGCAATGAAAATTAATGCCAAATTTACAAATGATGTCACCGAGTGGTAGCATGTAAATATAGAATAGTAGTGGGCCTAGGACAGAGCCTTGTGGCACACCAAAGTCCACATTGCAACACTCTGAGGTCATATTGTTGTGAAAGACACAGTGTGATCTATCAAGTAGGTAAGACCTAAACCATGAAAGTGCTGATTCCCGGATACCAATATCATTTTCAAGACGATTATCGATTATTATTTTCAAGAAGAGTATCTTATGATCAAGTGTATCGAAGGCTGCACTCAACAGCTAACAGGATATCATTGACCACTCTTGTGAGTGCAGTTTTGGTAGAATGGAAAGATCTAAAGCCAGATTGAAAAGGATCAAATAGGTTGTTTTTTGACAAGAAGTCCATAAGTTGGCTGGCTACAGCTCGTTCAAGTATTTTGTAAAAGAACATCATATTTCAGATTGGTCTGTAGTTCTGAAGGACTTCAGGATTGAAGTTTTTTTTTTTTCAGTAATGGCCTAATTACAGCCGTTTTAAAGGCGGAAGGCATAGTGCCAGTGGAGCGCGAATGATTGATCATTATGAGTGTTCTGAGCAGAAGTAGAACCCCTGGCCTTTTCTTTACCTGTGCTCTGTTTTGAATTCACATTAGAAATCAAGGCAACTAACTAACTTTAAAACTTAGGAGAAGTGTGCAGTTCTGTCCTATCATTTATTTATTAGGGGTCTGGCAGCTATGCTTCAGGAACCCAAGGTTTTTGTGCTTCACACTCCCCTCCCACCCCCAACTCCCAGCCATACCGCCAGTCTTCTGAAATTGCAATTATGCCTACCTGCAATACACATATATACGTACATACACAAACCTATCCTTGTACTTAGCCTACATTTCTAACTTTGCCTTTTCATTCTACAATTATCTACATAATGTCATTTCCACATTTCTCCGATGGCAATTGACAGGACTCCATTCAAGGCTGCTTGCAGCTTTAATTTATTTTTGTATTTGCATAAATACAAAACTCTTTTCTGGTTTCCCGGCATACATTCAGTTTCTATTCAGAATCCATTCTGATTTTCTTGTCATATTATATTTTATGTCCTTCAAATGATTCCCTTTTGTGGGGATTGTTATGGCCCCAAATGAAACAAAAACTCAAATATGAGGCCTATAACATTAAAGTTAAGACCAAAAGAAACTTTATTTTTACAGAAAATAATTCACAAAATTAGATATGTTACCTTAAGAGGTCTGGCCAAAAGAAAAGCATGTAACAAATAAGAACAAAAAAACTAAGTTGGACAAACAAAAATGTGCTGCAGTGGGAGCAAGTCTCTCTCTCTCCAGCTCCCCAGGTCCCTTTTAAAGGCCCTGGTCAGCTGTTTGATTAAAGCAAAACTGAGAGAGCAGAGGAGGGACAAAAGAAAAGAAACAAAACACCAGGGGTAGCCAGAACAGGGATACATAACTTAAAGTATAGGAAACTGTAGAGGCCTTAACCAAAGACCTAGAATTTCCTCCACATTAAATAAATCTGCTTTGACCTGACCAGGGAGAACCCTGAGGTTGTCATCTCACTAAGTTAATGCCCAGGTTGTAAGGAGGGATGAAATAAAACACGCAGGACAGTGAGACTATTCTCACAACTGAACTCCCCTTGGTAGTTAATATGACCTCTCATCAAATCTCTAATGTGAATTTTGCAGTCCTAGTGCCATTGCCTCTGGCCAAAAATGCAATTGTAAGGCCCACGGCAATCCAACAACAACCTTTTGAGTTGATTCTCTTCCAAGAGCCCACAGCATTTACTACAGTGCTATCTTGTGATACCGGAGCATTCAGTTCAGAGGAAAAACAAGGGCGTTATTATTAGCTGTCCTTCCAACGCTCTAGAGGATTTGCAAGCAATCTGGCTGAATGCTCTCTACCCGAAATCCAAATCCAGAAGCAGCCTCACGGAAATGTAGTTTTTAAGTATTTGTGTATTAATCATCCTATCTGTTTACTCATTAGCAGCTCATTTCCAGAAGCTTCTTATCACAATCAGTTTACATCCATTAATCTGCATGGATCTGATGTCAGCAGAGCTTGCTATCTGTCATCCTAGTCATGAATTCCTTGCCTTGTCATGTGGATGTTTGTGTCTGTGTGTGTGCTACGTACATGATTTGGTGTGTGACTGCTGGTGTACGAGCGGGTGAATGTGTGTGTTTTTTTGGGGGTGCACCCCTCATGATTCCCCTCTATCTTTCATCTCGCTACGCTGGTTTTTGATATTAACTTTACGTAAAGTGAACTCCCTATCAGTAGCAAGAAAAATCTTTCAGTAAGCTGGGGAAGCAGTGGAAAACGCTGTTTCCTTCATTACCGCCTATTAGGGTGGTGTCTTTTCAAAGCAAGTTGGAGTGGAGCGATCTGAGAAATGTTCAGAGAGAAATGTTCTCTAATTGGTTCTAAGGGTCTACACGTTCTAGGGTCCCACTAGAAGAACTGCGAGCCTGTGTTTGTGTGTGCAGTGCAGTGGGCAGTGTTTACTGACTCAGAAGTATGATATCATCCATGTCTGGGCAAATAGTTCATGTAAATCGTTATACCCTATGCCTGTGTGTGTGTGTGTGTGTGTGTGTGTGTGTGTGTGTGTGTGTGTGTGTACCTGCTTGGTAGGGTCATTGGGAAGATAAAGATGGACAAGCGTTCCTTTTGTTATTGCAAGAAATGTTTAACAATACATGTCTTTTTTTTAGCACTATGCCATCTGAAAATACCCAAAGTAAAACTGCTGGGAAACAGTAACCTGTGTGTCACCAAGCACAGCTGTTATATGAGTTTATGAAGGCCACACACGCACACACGTACACATATACATACAGTACAGTACAATACAGTACCTCTGTAAGTTGCTTTGGATAAAAGCGTCTGCTAAGTGACTGTAATGTAAACATGCACACTTCAGTTTCTAGCATTGTGCAGAGACTAATTATTGCGTGTTTGCTGAACACTCTTAAGAAAAAGGAGTTGCTATATAGAATCAATGTTGAGGAGGATTATTCCACTCAAAAAATAATCATTACTCTAACTAACCATGAGTTTGTGAAGACATTAATTGGCAACTAACGAGATCATATAGCACATTTTCCAGTATATTCCAGTATTTCATTTCTAGTTACATCCAGGATAACATTTATACCTGCGGGTACTACACACATGCATACCAAGGTGAGTATTCTACTGCAATCTGGAACACGTCAGTCCCATTGCATTGCCTTCATTTCTCTAATGTTTGTGTTTCGCAGCAGGGACATTAGATCGAATGATGGTACAGTAATATACAGTGCACATCTTAAAAGCCAATTTGCTAATGCTTTGGGTCATGAGATCATGTCCTGTTGTTGTAATCAATGGAAGTTGGCCAAATCCTCTTGAATCAATTAATAAATGATCTTTATATTAGTTGAGTGATCTACATTCAGGAATTCGGTGAAACTGTATTGAAAACAAGTGCAATTATCAACACATTGAAGGATTATTTTTTTCACTCGTGTTAAAAATAGCAACACAAAGATTAAATGACCTAACTAGCGTCAGCAGATCAGCATCATATCGCAGAGCATCGGAAGAACTCAAGCACAGGGCAACGTGACAAATGCGGTACAGTAAGAGCCACCCAGGCTAAATCCATCTGCTTTATTGGTATTCACCGTTTCCTCTCCCCATCTGCTCAGCACATCAGGCCTCGATGTCTTCTACCTCTGCCGCACTATTTATACCCACTCCTAGATACTGTCTCCCTGTGACGTCAATGAGAGAGAGGGAGAGAGCTTTTATCATTCATCTACAGAGGAGGGTAGCCAGCTCTTTGCTGTCATCTTCCAGGGAAGCAATTAGCAGTGTATTGAAAGGTAAAAGATGTGCTATGCTGCTATGAGTTGACTCGTTATGAAGGGTAGAGGGACCACAATGTTCCATGTTAAGCCTGGTGTTGGTCTCTGATGGGAGTGTTGGTTGTGTAACAGCATGATGTATGATGGTAAACATCATCCAGCGCACCTAAATCTCATGTCTCTTGCATAGCAACAATAGGATTTAATGTTGATGTGTTAAATTTGTGTCATTACATTGTCCTACCCCTTCCCTGCTCCTGCTGAGCCCATGCTCTTTGTGGGCGTACACGTGTATGTGTGTGTTTGTGTGTGTGTGTGTGTGTATATATAAAGCCTTACTAATGTGTGTATTCTCTCATCTTTGTATTTAATTTGCACGTGTATATTTGTGTGTATTTTACGATTGTGCGTACAGAAGAGAGTGTGTAGGTGTCCTTTTCTATGCATGCTCACATCTTTGTCTTTTTTTTATATACGTGTGTGTGTGTGTGTGTGTACTTTAGCTCTGCAGGTGCCACAGTGCTCCCTGCCTGTTCACAGCTTTAATGCTCAACCTTGTCCAAGGTTAATCTGTCACTCTTGCTGTATATTTGCATTCATTCTTATCTGCACCTCAGCACTCAACTGACTGTCTATCTGCCCCAGCCGCCGCTCAAACTTAATCGTCTTTGTACATTACAGATGAGCCTCCAACAAAGTAGACACACACACAAATACAGCCTCCCTCCCCATCCCTGACACCTCCTCTTTCCTTTTGAAAACCACCTCCTAACCCCACCCACAACACATACTGCCAGACTGTCAATATTTACTTTGTATTTAAAGTCTTAGCAAGCCATTTAGCTAACTGCCTCCAAAAGTTATATATTTATCACTGTGCTGGGGCTGGCATCAAAACGAAATGTTTCCCTCTCCAGGCGACGCTAACGTTGTGCTTTGCGCAGGGGTTGCACAGGAGGGCAATAAGATAACCATGGCCCCTTTGCTTTTACCTGAGGAAACAAAAGGTTAGCTCTTAATTAGTACTGCGCAAAACAAACCCAGAGGTAAAAGTGAGAAAATATGTACTATGTTTGTATTTGTACTATGTTTTTTCTCATAATGAGGCAGTGTACATGTGCCTGGCATACAAGTTCCCTCATTAGAGTTGGTGAATAACTTGTCTCAGAACTGGTTATGAGTGCTGCAGCAATACCAAAGCTGATAATAGCAAAGTTGCATGACCTATGTGATTAGCATCAACTTGATGTATGAAGCTCAAGATCTGAGCTATGTAATGGTTTTCAGTGGCTCTTAGGACATATGCATTCAATCGCTCAACGTCTGAACTCTATGTTCACAATAAATTGTTGTGGCTGTTGTGCATGGTCATTGGATGATGCCATTTAAATTTAACTTGTAAATGCAACATACAGTATATATATATTTTTTTTTTTTTTTTTCTTTCTTGAGATTTGATTTTTATTTGCTTTCAGTTCTACAAACTGTAAATTAACTACAATAGCCTTATAGCCAAGCAACTCAAAGTAAATTTGTCAAAGAAGTCAATTGCCACTGAAAGTTGTTGAAGCAGAGTGATCATTTAATCATGTTGCAGCATGGAGAGAAATCAGCACACAGCTCCAACAGCATGCAAGCATTTCTCTGCCCCTCTAAGAGTGAGCAGGATCTTTATACCTACAAGTTACACAAGCCCCTTTAGGGTTACCTCCGGTCTTAATAACAAGGTCACTAGAATAGACAAAACAGTATAGGGAGACAAATCACTTGGAGACACTCAGTGCTAGGCTTTAGGTCATCCTCTAGTTAACATGAAGCACCAGTATCAAGTTCATTTAGGAGCTTGTGTACTACTCAAGTCATACAGTATATTAAAGTTTGCTTCCACATTCCCCCCTTTTGTCCTTTCTAGGACACCATCCACGTACTGTAAAACTTTATTCACAGGAGTTGAAAAACTTCAGTAGATGGGGAAATGATCACTCAATGTCACACAGTTGCTTAAATGTTACAATCTCATTACCTTCAGGATAGCAGTCATCTGGCTGATCCAATATTACCATCGTAGTGACACGGGTGGCCCACCTTGCACAAACTGACTTAACACATGATAGTATTGTCATATTCACAAGAATGAACATCATCCCTATGGCCAGCCACTCAACTATGATCATTAACCCTTACCCTATCAGATCTGATGGGCTACAGTTTCCAGATGGTGAGTTATCTGTGACATAGAGGCAATATAATCACGAACAAAAGTACAACATTCTGGTCCAACCAATGCACAGACCCCTCCTTGAGCAGCCAGGAGATAATCTAAAGCAGCTCTGTTTTGTAGGGCTACCATTCTCACATCACATAATTCTTGTGTAAACATGTGACCTAAAATTACAGTTGAATCAGCCAAACCAGACACAGCTATGGACAAATCTCTGATCTGGTCTTGGTTGCTTGCAACACCATATGGTGGGATCAACACTGCTGACATCCTGGTGAACGGAGTTTGTTTATGGGTATGAAAAGGATCACTATCTCTCTTATGACGAACTCTGTAGTCAAGTTAGCTCTTACTCTATTCTCAAACCATTTAGACTTCTGCAGGGATGATTTGCTGCTTCTACTATCATATCCTACTAACATCGTACCATTCACTGTCCAGGTAAAGTCGGGCAGGCTCCCATTATTGTGCCACTTAATTTTGGGATTCAGAGTGACGACTGATCCTTCAGTCATGCGGATGGTGAAATGAGTTCTCATACCTGGATTGGAACGATCAAGATCCTTTGCTAGAGTGTCCCAGTCACACAGTAACATGAGAAAAGAGGAGGAGTGACTTCCACGCATGTTCAAGGTTTGCTCAACTCTGTTAATTCAGTAGTACATGCAACATGTTTCCTTACAAACATCCGGAGTAATCCAATTCTGAAGAACCGCTTTTTCATACACTATAGGCCAAAGTCTTTTTTTGTGAGCAGTCAGCTTCCTCAATCCAATTAATTTGGGGTATGAATGTAATCACCCAGGAAAACAAAGCATCTATTGTCTTTAACTCTATGTACACAACACTCAACACAGCCTAAAAGCAGTATTCCAATTCGATTGAAGACTTTCACTTTTTCAGCATGTATGCCTACAGGAGCAGTTCAGGACATCATTCT
>OOFE01050199.1:50196-60959 GCA_900323365.1 Monocentris japonica
CTCCACTGAGCAGTCACCCTTCAGTAACAGAGAACTCACTCTGGCATGCTAAATGTCATGGAGCATTTCTGAAGGGTGCAGTGTGTGTGTGTGTGAGAGAGAGAGAGAGAGAGAGAGACTTTGTGCATGTTTCTGCACTTGTACAGAAACATGCACAAAGTCTCTCTCTCTCTCACACACACACACACAGCCAACAACAGGATTTATGTGGATGTTTTATGTGGACGAGTATGGCTATGTGTTGGAGGAGCCATTGTTTATCCATTTCATCTATCGCCAGCGTGATTCCTGTTGCATTCATTTATGATCATGACCAATAAATCACATCAGATGTAGAGCGTGTGAATGCCTAATGCATGTGCGATATGTTGCATGCATATAAATAGCCTGTCATACCGATGGCAAACAAACTGTCCCACTATCTTCTTTCAGCAATCAAAATGGGGATGCTCATGTATACACACACACACACACGCACACACATTCAAGCTTTGACCCTTACACGTATTTTACCTTGAAAATAACTTAAGGAACGGCAACACCACTGTGGTTTCAAATAAATCAATAGTTTTCATACCCGTATGTGATGCCGAAAATAGCCCCAAATGCATTTCTGTACAGGTGACTACCTACCTATTGTGTGTTGACTACAGCCAATATGTGTGTCACCTACATGAAGGATGGATTCGTTTGGATTTGTAGCTGAGGCTTGACCTGTAAATGTCTCCCTGTTACCCTACCTCTCTTGAGGCTAATATTATCTGAGGGATCCAGTTCAGGACATGAAGGTGATGACGTTATGCCAGTGTTCCTTTGACTTAATACACATTTGTGTAGTCATTTTACATTATATAATGTTCTCCCCAGTGTTCTACTTTCTAATGAGTGAAATGCCTGGCTGTCAGTCTTCATATGCTTCTGTTTGATATTGGCAATTGCTGTTCTTGCATCATACAAGATGTAGTAATCAAACAATGAAGTTTGCTGGCACAGCGTGCTGAAGCATCTATTTGCTTAATGGAGAAATGTTGAACAAAGGATGGCCCTGACTGTTTCTCTTTATTGATTCTGCCAGGGTGCCTGAATGCGATTAAGGGGAATTAAACTCAAGCCTGCTGACGCAAATCATGGCCGGAGGTAATATAATGTCCAGATGAAGTGGAGAGATCCATCCCAATAGGGAGGTGGCCCTCTCTGACCCTGCGTGGGCTCAGCCAATTAGCATTGGCAAAGTGCAACTCAATAACAAAATCTCCAAAATGGAGGAAGTGCTTGCATGGCTAATCCCCTCTGCCGCCGAACGGCCCTGAGCCCCTTTTTAGGCGGCCATTGAGAATGCAGGTCAGGGACATGGGGAAAGCCAAGCCAAGTTGCCATCAGTCTAGATCTGGGAGATGGCTGGACAGCCTCCAAGTGGAGAATTATGTTAATGTTTGTTCTAATAATAAAATGTGGATGAATAGATTAATATGGCAGCAGACAAGACACGGTTTTCACCATATGTTGTTTGGAAAGGCGAAGCAGAGAGGCCATTCTGTGCTTGAATCTACTGTATGTGCTTTGGTCGCGTACACCTGTTTTGTTTTAAAAGATGGGTCATGTTTACCTACTGAAAGTTTTGTTTTTTCCCCATGTGTCCTCAACCTGTGCTTATGCCTTGCATGTGTGTCTGTATACATTCTGAGAAAATATGCACTCAAGCACACAATGCACATGTGTTTTAGATCGCACATATGGACACATAGTGATAGATAGATATGAGCTATATTCCAGTACTTATTCATACACAACGTGCACGTGCAGTAGCCTTCCTGCCTGCGTTTGCTTGGTGCGTCCTCCTCATTAGCCCAGTCCTTAGTTCTAAACGTTGGTGTGAGATATGGAAAACGCTCAGACCATGTGTTGGGGCTTGTAATAATAAATGTTTCATGCAGGTTGGGTCCAAACGATCCATCAGTTCCGATTAGATTGTAATTACTAGGGCAGAAATGAGTTCATTATCAGTCAGATCAGGAGCAGACCAAGCCTGTTTGACTACTTAGTACAACCTCAAGTGTTTATACTGCAATTTAAGAGAATGCTGGAGTGGTTCCCACAGTTAAATAATCATATGTCATTTTAGTCAATTAGCTACTAAGTACTCTTCTTCACATCTTCACTGCTGCTGCAGCCTGCATTGGGATTCTGTCTGAATATGGCGGAGGAGGGATCGTTTTTTTCTTCAGGTCCTGCAGAGTTCAGTGTCAGGTAGATAAATACATGGGCTGACCAGATCTCTCTCTCTCTCTCTTTCTGTCTCAGCCCTCCCTCTCGCCGCCAGCGTTGGTTTCCATTTCTCCAGGTCACTGCTGAATGACTGCAGATTACATCGGCTACTCTCTGATGTCTGCAGGGACAAGGCCATCAGGCTGAAATGACACTGGGGGGTGACAAGCAGACCCCTCTCCGACACCTCGCGACACGACTCCCATTCATGGTAGCTGGCCCCATGACACTAATCTGATTCTAGTCTGTAAAGGGCCTGTAATGCGCCCACTACTCCACTAAAAAAGGAAATGACCAACAGGCCAGGCCATTCTTGTGTGACTTGCAGGTATTGCAGAGGAACTTGATGAATATTTTTCTTTCTTGAGGCTTGAGTCTACCACCAAAAAGATGTGTGGTTGTTCTTTTTGTTTTGTTCCTCGCTAAATGTACACACCCTTGATCCAGTGGCTATTAAGAAAAATGTCTTTGTTATTTTGATTACTTTATTTACCTGTTTTATAATAGTAATAAAGATGAACAAAACAAAGTTTGCTATGCCCAAAGACCTCAGCGAATCAGGTATGAGTGCTGGTGAGTGGAGTGACTATATGGTCCTTTGTATGCTGGATAACTTTCAAAATCCATCATATAATCTCTAAAATCTATGGTGCATCTATGGAAATAAATGTTCTTGATTCCTGAAAAACAGACTTTTTGCAGATCTGAGGTTTTCATCGTACAGTTGTTAAATACGTCTTTGCTTTGCCTGGCCAGTGCCTACGCCAAGTTCCTCGAAGGGAAGACCTCTGCCTGGAAAAGACGTTTGCCGATCCCCGTTGGTATTATCTTCATCATTACTATGACTTTGTTCAGGCCGACATGTTTTGACTGGATAACAGCGTAAACCATCGGGGGAACATTGGTCATCCCTTCGGAGGAGCTCGCCCTCCGTCCGTGTAACTGTGGGACATGCAAGGTGAAGATGAATGGGGTCAGCTCACTTGTTTTCAGAGGAGAGACAGGCCCCTAATTGGATATCATCTCACTCTCTTTCCCTAATTAGCACTGCATTACTTTATGAACTGATATTAAGATGCTGGAGAAATAGTAATTAACCAGAGGTTATTACCAGCGAGGGGCACATGGAGCATGCTGGGCTAATGTAGTGACTGCACACGGTTTTGTTTATTTTGGCTCACTGGTACACCCATAGGTAGAGCCTCACCAAAGTGTTGATTACTAGTTTTAGATCCACTCAGTTCTGATCTGATTTTAATTAGGTTTCAGAGAAATAAAGCCCATATAAATAAATAATACATATACAATATATATATATATATAAAATATATAAATCCTATGAGCTGCTTTTGTAAAAAAACACACTACCTGACTCTCTTTAACACATACACAACACTCTAAATCTGTTAGATAGGTGTAGTACATTGTAGATGGGTGCAGTGCTTTTTATCCATAGCAGAGCCATCTACCGTGCTGTCAAGGCACAGGACTTGTGGCTTCAATGCTGGGTGGAGACTCACCCTGCGAGGAAGACTTTGCTGTGATTACGACTGACACTGATTATCACTCGCATTCACTCACTGACACAGTACTCCCCTGCTGGATTACACAAGTCCTGAGGTCAAAACATTGTGGTCTACTCACCAGATGCAGGATAAAGAAAAACTCAGACGACAGCAGGGTCTTTTCAGGTCATCATCATTGTGGTACAGTCTGTCTGTTATGGTTAGGGAACCAGAGACAGTCTCCATGTTGAAATCCAGGCAACAAAAACCCATCTGTTTAATGCTGACTGAAGACATACACAAACACACAATTCTTTGTATTTCCACTGTGTGTGTGTGTGTGTGTGTGTGTGTGAGAGAGAGCGAGTGCATTCTGAAAAATTGAATTGATGTTGATCGTCAAAATCAAATAAACATGCTGACATTGCATTGTAGTTTATCTTTGTATACATATTCCCAGGAATTTATAAGGCATAGAGAAAAAATATAAAAAAGTAGTCAGCTCTTTCTGTTTGTCTATCTGTGTCTGTCTCTCTCTGTCCTCCCTCTCTCTTCCCTCCCTTCAATACTGTAAGCTTTAATGCTCTGCTCAACTGCATGCAGTTTTCTAATCATCCAAAAGAGGACAGTGTGGAACACATCATCTCCAGGGAGAGACAGAGAGAGAGGGAGAGAACTTAGAGACTATGAGAGTTACCATGCAGTGTCCTGGGCAATAATACGGACAAGCTGAGCCACTGAGAAAGCTATATTTTGCTTCTGTGTCATATGACTGGACATAAATACACAAGACATCTCTTTTGCACTCCCCCCTTTCTAAGTTCATCATATAAACAAAAGGGGAATTGTCATTGGGTTTCTTTCTTTCCTTTTTGCCAAAGCAGCATATGATGTCTGTTGTTTGTAATGCGGTCCAACTACAGCAATGAAATAAAAGCCAGCAACAAGCCAAGCATTACATCATTGCCTCCTTAGAGCTGACAATCTGTCCCAGGTTCTGTTTTGCACTCCTCCTAAGTCGCGACGGACAATGCGCTGCAATGAGATATTATTATAATAGCGTGTCACTCTGGCCTGCATATACAGCAGGCAGGTAGATGGAGGAAGGTGGCAGGAGATAGAGAGAGTTAGAATAAGGGAGGTGTGGGAGGGAGGGAGCGAGGGAGAGGTTTATAGCAAAAGACAAAGTGGGAGAGGGAGACGCAGGGCGGGAGAGGAAGCGAAAAGACAGCTGCATGAAGCGCACAGGAAGAGGCAGCAGCCAGGGGAGAGATGTTGCACGTCAGGGATGTGAGCCGTTCTGACACATGGGTAGCAGAGCGAATAGGGCCGACACAATGGAGGGAGGCAGAGAGCACTGGGAGGCATTA
This sequence comes from Monocentris japonica, assembly GCA_900323365.1. Taxonomy (NCBI): domain Eukaryota; kingdom Metazoa; phylum Chordata; class Actinopteri; order Trachichthyiformes; family Monocentridae; genus Monocentris; species Monocentris japonica. Next base: position 55,337 of record OOFE01050199.1, read on the forward strand.
TGATTTACAGTAGGGCTGCAGCCAGTTCAGGTTCGCCATGTCTTTGAAGCCAAAAGCTCATTGGGGAGGCATTCATGTGGCCGTGTGGGGCTCCTGTTTCTACATGATTCTTGGTTTCAATGTTATCTAGGCTGGAATGTACAGGAGGTACAGTAATAGGTAATTTAGTGAAACTCTCCAGATGCAAGCTATTCAGTAGAATCCATTTATGTAAAGAACACTAACAATAAAATACTACTACTAATAATAATAATAAACAATAACAATGCATAACTATTTTTAACTATTTTTTTTCCTCCGTTGGTGACCTCGAAAAGGTGATCCACGCTTTTATCTCGTTTAGACTACAGCGATTCTCTACTACTCCTGCCCCAGTCCGAATTCTCTGTCTTGTCTGCCATTAGTACAGAATGCAGCAGCAAGGCTGTTAATTAAATGTTGGAGTTGGCAGTATATTTCAGATTTGATTTTAAGATTTTACTGATCACCTTCAAGGCCCGTGCTGGACTAGCACCTATCTCTGACCTTTTCATCCCCTACGAGCCAAATCACATCCTGAGATCCTCGGGCAGGCTCTGTTAGTCATCCTAAAATCCAGGCTGAAGACAAAGGGTGATCAGGCCTTCTCACTAAGGGCACCGGTATTGTGGAACAAGCTGCCTGAGGAGATCAGGCTGCTTTCTTCAGTGTCTTCTTTTAAATCACTGCTAAAAACCTACTTTTTTATTATATTTTGTTTCTGTTATAATTATGATTATTATGGTTATTATAATAATGGTCAATGGTCCAGAGCCATTTTCAACTGTATTTTAAACAGAGTTAAGACAATATTCTGTTGCATAATTCCATAGCAATGCCAAGAGTGATTAAAGGACATTTCACTTTGCACAAAAAAATTATATTTTAACATTAGTAAAAAATCTAATGCTCTTGCCCCACTGTCACTGTTTCATACAGAATTTACAACTGAATGCATGCAGTCAGTTTTAGCAGCCTTTAACTTAAATTTAGTATCATTACACCTTCAAAACATTATATCTACATATATAAATGGAAGTGTTCACTGGAGGTATTCTGAAATACACCAAATAAGTTCTTCTTAACACCATAAATCCATTTTGGAAAAATGATGGAAATGGCCAAGCACCTACATACATGCACGCAAGCACACACACACACACACACACACACACACAATTTAACATTCTTGCAGAAAATGGGTTCACTGAACATTCATACATGCATGAAGTAACACCCTGTGACAAACATACATGGCAAGTAAATTGGTAGCCTGCCAACAGCCTCAAGTAGGAGATTACAACTGATATATAGCCTCACTTTGAATATCACTGGTGATCCTGGCAGGCAAGTCATGTGTTCATAATGCTACATCATGCTGTAATCACTGCCCTTTCAAAGACCAATCAAGCAATTAAAAACTTCTCTTGCAAAACGGTAGTGTAGCTATGGCAACACCAGCCCCCATGGCCCAAGTTTGTGCGGATGGACCTTGGTGTCCTCGGAGAAATCAATGCGTCTGCAATTTGAAGTTTCAATACAGCCGCCTGTGCTCTGGCCGCAATATTGAGTTATTGATCCTCATTAATTACTGGGAGCGTGACCTGGAGCTACACAACTAGACATTCAAGGATCTTTACTTTGTTGTTGAATGGGTGCACTATACAGATGCATTAGCACACCCTAAAATGAATCCTGCATCTGTACCAATGCTGATTATGAATTGCACACATTATTGATGTGCTTTGTGATAGTGATGCTCAGAACCAACCAATGATATCACACAGGTTTGGCACGTATCTTACAAAGTTATGCACCCCTGATTCATACTTTACCTACGCATGACCAGCTACATGACATTTTACTGTGCGTGCGCCCAATTCAAATAAAGCTACTTCAGTTGAGGATAGGCAACTAAAACAACTTTGGCTAGGTTAGGGTTAGGTTTGCACAACTACAACTTTGGTTAGTTAGGTTAGGGTTTTATTTTTGTCATAGTTAAATAATAAGAAAAAAATCTCCCAATACAATTATAACACATGATTCATATTGTATATGATTGTGCAATTACTCTGAATTTTGAATTTATAGTTATCTGTGTTCTAGAAATGTGCATTACCTGAAATAATCAAAAGGTCTTAACTACAGCCGTCTTCTCACTGTGACAACGGAAGTGAAAACTACATAACTTCAAATCAGCCTGTGGCAAGGTATCAGGCGTAGACGTTTACTAAATGGCAATGAGATTGTGACACAGTTAAGATATGGGAAACAGATATTTCAGAGCAGGTAATTAGTAATGGATTTTACTGTGAGAATAACCTTCCCTGCCCTGCCTGTTGTTTATTCTTGATTAATCGTAAGGCAGCAATTCACTAAACGAGGCTACAACACACTATACACTAAACTATGGCAAACCCACTTACATCAACACATTTCTGTGGACTAACTGGGGAAATGACCGACAAGACATTATTATTTGGTCAATGTGAAAACGTATTACACACACAGCTTAGAAGGAACTCTGATGGTTTTTAGTTTTTTTTTAGATATGGCTTCCAAATACATTTCTGGGAATTTTTGCTTGCTTGCTAATGCATGACCAATGCCACACCTTGTCATACCCAACTGATGCCCATGCTGAGACCATCACGGTAGAGTGTTTTCTCATTCATAAACTTGAGTTACTGGGTATCTCTTTTTGCTCTGTGGTGTTTTTATTAATTACTTGGGTGGTGATGCTGCAAAACATGTAAATGGTGAAACCAGTATTTCATGTTTATGAATAAGAAATCATTGTGATGACCTCAACCCGTAACATCATGCTAAGCCTACCAGTTTTATGTCACAACCCCCTAGTGTCTTACTCAAGGACACTTCAGCAGGATGGATGCTTGCCGACATGGGGGCTCGAACCAAGGTGTTCTTGTTGAAGGACGGTCTCCCAACGTATATCTACAATAGTCTGTCCAATTATAGGGTTTTAGCGATATGGTTATGAAAACTGGGTTTAAGTAGTGTACCCTATATAATGTACTGGTGCAAGACATTCTAGAAATGTTTTCTATGATTTTATGACTGGCAATAAAATAGCAAGGCGATCAAAGAGGTTCTGACAATTGAGTGCATATACTTCCTTGCCATCCTTTTATATGAAATTGTCTGAGGATGACCTTGTCTTTTCATACTTGTAAGTTTGGAGTATCTGGAAATGTTCTACAGGATCTAAAGGATATCTGTAACATCTCGACACCACTGGTCTTTTGCACTTTTTTGCACAGAAAACTCACATACCCTCCTTCCCATCACCTCTGTCTTGCATCTCATCGGCATCATTGACATGACCCAGTCTGCAATCTCACAATATCTCCATCGTCTAAGCCCAATCTGTTCTCTCAATAAATGACACCTGCTAGAGCAACATAAATACATCTGAATGGACCATTGACAGAGCTAGCAACAAACCCAGGCGCGTGGAATGCCAATTCCAACCTCTCAGATCTGAAGGAAATGAAATGTTTACGGTAAATGGGGCTCTTAACAGCACCCGCAGTGCTCAACATTGAGTCAATGAATCGGATTTGCAAATATGTTGAGTAGTCTCAGCTTTCCACTCTTTGAGATCCAGATGAATGAGTAGCTGGTAGGAGAAAGGTTGAAGGTTGAATGAAATTTTCTGTCAGTGCTTGACAATGAGGAAATACAGTCATCAGGGTTTATTTGAATATCATGACTGATTCATACAGTATATCTGAGTACTGAAATCATTGTAAATCCTTAGAATGAGCCATGTATTATATGTAATATTACCCATGCATATCATGTGGACTTATTAAATATAAGTTGACATGTATGCACAACTGCACTATATGTATGAACTTAAATATCACTGCACCTCAAACACAAGAGAGCAATTCTTGACTTCAGAGTTTATAACCTGTCAAAGGCAAATTTTGATGGCTAAAGTGATGGTTGGTTTCAACAGAATGTGTCAAAGCCACCTACAGTTTGGCAACTACTTAGTTGAAGCTCTTAACAGGTTTAATGCAACAAAAATGTCTTGTCTGTTGAGTGAAACGAGTATGACACCAGGGTCTCTGATATTACGGGTTTCTGTTCCTTAAAGGAAGCGTGAATAGATTGTCAAAACTCTCAAAAATCTCATCGTCACCTGTTTTACAACATGGCGTTCCCCCTGTGAGCCACCCTCTGCCTTGATCAGCACACACACTGAACTCTGGCACTGCACTCATGGAAGATACCGCTCACAACTGCAACTCATTGATTTAATACGATGCCGCTTGTGTTATTGCTTAAATTTTGATCTTCTTCGTTTCTCCGCAGGAAAAGGAGACGTGAAAAGAGAGGCACTAGGATCCATTTCCAATTTTAATTAGTTGGCTTTTGTAACTCTAACAGACGCACATTCAGACCAGCATTATCCTTTCAAAACTTTAATTAACAATTGCCTCTTGGTTTCACTACTTCAAAAGGTTGGGTTGAAGGAAGAGTGTGATTGTGCCCATGTATGTCTGTGTGTGTTAAGGGGTGAATATGTTTTAGTGTGTGTGTGTGTATGTGCATGTGTGTGTGTTCGTGTTCAAGAGCAAAGGTGCAGAGCTGTGTGAATTTTTATGATCAGCGTATGTCAAATGTATGTTAGGGAGAGACACGGGATGAGGGCTTTACAAATCACTGTAAATTTTAGGGGTTGTTTGATTTTCATTGCCTTTCTGCCTGGTTAGGGATAATTGCCCTGCATGTCGTCGGGACCGGAACAGAGGGGAATGAATATACATTAAAGGATTATACCCCTAATCTGAATGTAGCACCTCGTATTTATGCCACTGAAACATTTTCAGCTGAGAGAAGCTGTACGCATTACCAATGATGAGTCTGTTTCTCCCTGTTTCTCCCTCTAAGAGGAGGGTTTCAATCAACACATGATTTGTACCGCACGTTAAAGCAAAGAAAACATGAACAAACTGGAAATCGTCACTTTCTATCTGGGCTCATCATTCTCACTCACCAAATGAATATGAAGGATATAGAAATGTGTACGAAACGGCCCTCCTTACAGTGACAGTCGCTCCATGCCGCTAGAGTGAACTCTCTCTCCTTTGTCCTGATACTCCTGGACCTGTCTGCAGCGTTCGATACGGTGAACCACCAGATCCTCCTCTCCACCCTTGAGGGGATGGGTGTCTCAGGCTCTGCACTCTCCCTGTTTGCATCCTACCTGACGGGTCGCTCCTACCAGGTAACACTGAGAGGGTCTGTCGGAACCACGCAGGCTGACTACTGGGGTTCCGCAAGGTTCAGTTCTGGGTCCTCTTCTTTTTTCCCTCTACACAACATCTCTTGGTTCTGTTATTCACTCCCATGACTTTTCCTACCACTGCTATGCCGATGACACCCAGCTGATCGTATCATTTCCCCCCTCTGATACACAAGTGGAGGCACGCATTGCTGCAGATTCCTACTCTACAACATCAGGAGGATTTGCCCCTTCCTCACTGACGAGACGGCGCAGGTGCTCATCCAGGCTCTTGTCATCTCCTGCCTGGACTACTGCAACTCCCTCCTTGCTGGTGCCCCGGCGTCT
>OOFE01050204.1:1839-12563 GCA_900323365.1 Monocentris japonica
AAGGGTTTGGTTTTTTTTTTTTTTTTTATTATTGACAGCCTCGGGTTTTGGCGAACGCGTTTCAAAGGAGAGAGTCCGGCCGTTTCCGAGCGTCTTTACTGTACGGTCACGCCGAAGCAGCGCCGGACCGGAGTGTTGTGCTCGTTCGTGATAAGCCGTAGCTCTAGGCTGACTCAGGGCACAATCACACCCACAGTTTGTTTTCTTTCCAAGCCCTGGTGGAAAAGTTAACTTTTGTATTTCTGCGTTTGGTTAGTTTGGGTTCACACTGGCCAATTACAAGCAAGCCAGAGTTTTGCTGTAATTTCTCTTCTCAGGCGTTCATACCAGGTAAGAACACATGCCCATAAACCGTTGCGTTTTGTGGTGGTCCCCTGCATTTGGTTCAGATTACGTTCTCACTCTTAACAAATTACACCGCACTTTCCTTGGAAGAGGACCGAGACCCACATTTTCAAGCATCACGATTATTTGGTGTCAATCCAAGTTCGAATGCCGTTGTTCTCACCTGCCCAGCAAACAGAGCTAAAGGAGGAAATGCTCCAGGGGTCAAATAAACCGCTCGAAATGGATACGCATCATTTTGAAATGAAATCCATTACTTACTGTCATGAGAAGTGTGATTGCAGGTTGTTTTGCTACTAAACCCAATGCTTATTTCCTAGTGCGCAATCGATGCTCTGAAGTGAGAACAGAGGGGAGCTCTGACATCACGTTCAAGAAAAGGGTGAGGGGGTGGCCCTATCCAACCAACTTGCTGAGGTCACCAGTGGGTGACGACGCTAATTGACAGTTGGTTTGTTCCACTGCCTGAGCACAATAGGTCACCTTGCCATCTCTGAAGGTAAAACGGTAGAAGGGTGGAGCCTTGGGACTCTGATATAATGACAGACCCTCAGGCAGCCACGCTGGCCGGGGTCCATTCTCCCCCTCCTTTATTCTTCTTCTGTTTCTACCCTTCCTACCCTTGGACTTCTGAATTACTTTCCTCCTCGGCTCTTCACTCTCTCTCCCCCTTTCTCGCTTAGGTCCCATGACCTCCTCCCTTCTCCTTCATCCTCCCTTTTCCACCTTCCCCTTCGCCCCCTTCTCTCTCTCCCCCCCTCCTCCTCTTTCCTTCCCAGCCCCTGATTCCCCCAGCTCCTTGTTAGGGCAGGCTCAGGTGGCTCAGGGAAGCTGGAGATGGATGAGGTGTCGGCCCAGCGTCGACCCGACGGCAGCGTCGAAGAGCGACACCGGCCAAAGTCCCCCTGGCCTGTCATGTCGGACCAGGTGCGGTGACAGCTATGCGCTGTAGTCCTTTCGGTCGGAGGTGCAGAGCAGCGTTACTGTAGCCTCGGACAGATCACGCGAGGTCTCCACTGAACATCACAGCAGAGCCGCTGGGGTTTAAAAAATAGCTTTGAACTTGAGATGTGAGCTTTGAATCAAAATTAAATAGGGACGCTTTGCAGCAAATTTATGAGGTTTTATATTGCTGTACGGGGGACTTTTATTTTGTTATAAGGTGTTAACATGTATAGCCTACACAGGATATGGTTGGACATTTCTTATTGTCAAGATTTGTCACACCAGATCCTAAAACCTGAGTGCAAATTGAATTCAAGGACGAGCCATTACTTTACAAAGATCGATGCACTCGAGGATTCGTCTATTTTTTGCTGCATTTAAGGCGATAGATTAAAAGCCTTCATGTAAAAGTTTTAAGAGGACCAACTTCTACTTTATAATTTAGATTGTCAAACCTTTTCCTCCTTCTTTGCCTAAATCAATTCCCGGCCTTTTTACCCACCTCAATATTTTATAAAGCGCCTTGATACACACATAAATAAAATCAATGTTCCATTTTCCACTGAAGTGCTTTTGGAGAGGTGCATTTTATTGCTAATTAGCAGTGGCAAAGAAAGAGAAAAAAAGTTTCAGAATGGAGAAGGGGAAAAAAAACAACGTTGCCGACCCCTCTTCTACAATGATGATGTTTAACCTCCCTAGAAACCACCGGCTCTAAACAGCTATTGATTTGCTAATTGCCTTCACTTTCAATTCCATTGTTCCTTAAGGTGGTATTTAACCTCAGTGACACGGCGCATTTACTGAGAAAAAACCGGGGTGTTCACTCCACAGTCAAGGCCTGAGTGCATTCTCTACCAAACTTTTGTAAGGACTCAAAAATAAGTGCATGTGTGTGTGTCTGCCTGTCTGTGTGTGATTTTTTTTTTTTTTTTTTGGTATAGATTTGCCAGTAGCTGGGCTTGGACCTGTAATTGGCTAAATTTATAACCAGACTTTCTCCATCATCTCACAGAGCATGAATCTGAACTCCATGCAATAGTACATGTCTATGGTTTCATCTAACATCTTGAGTTAGTCATACAATATAGCTCATTGATTTAGTGGTATATAAAAAGTTAGGTAAACTATGATCTCCAGTCAGCCCCAGTTGGTGATCATCATAAAGCAAACAACCACCAGCATAAGCAAAAACCAATCAGAATTTCAGAAAAGCACTTAAAATATGCTTTAACAAACCTCCTCCTATTATTTACATTACTTTGATACTTTGATAAAAACGTACACATAGCAATTAGCATCATAAGGATTTATGTCAGGCTTAAATGTGGGTACATTGAATTTAAAACATGGAAATAAAAGATTTTATTAGTTTTGCTCTGTGGGATGTGAAAACTTCAATGCTCCATATCTCAGATTTTAGTCGCTGATGGAGGTGGGCCAGTGTCCCGCGATAAAATCAAGATTGATCTTATTACAACAACTCATTTAGAGGCTAAGACTTAATCAATAGTAACTGTTTAGTACAAGGTTTTATTAGCCTCTGGGCAATTTAGAGCCTTGTCCAGCACCTCATTATGTTGTACAATCAAACTATACACTGATGTAACATTTCCCAAGCATTAAATGTGAAATATGGGGATGGAATATGAAAAGAAAAGAAATAGGCTGAATGCGATCTGCACATTCTAAAATCTTTTAATCATTTTTTTTATTATTATTTTAGCATCTGAATTTTGGGCCTATTTCATATATGCTTTTTAGAACTTTATTAGACCATCTCAACTCAAAGCACCAGTCTGTTTTACCCACAATACACTAGCTAATCCTCCATATCATAACAACAAATGACAACATATTCATATGCATCAGTGTTTCCCACACATAGGCTCATCTGTGGTGCACTGCCACAATATCGGCACGGCAGCCAAAAAATAAAAAGTTGGTCAATGTATAGAAATTGATCTAAATGGATCCCAATGAGTGGAAAATGTATTTATCCTGGAACGTTTGATGCAAAGTTATTAGTGTATGATGTTCAATAATTCAATAAATCTGTAAATCTGAGCTTTTCAATGTCTTTTCTGGTACATTTGCAGCCCTCTTGCAACTTCATGGCGTATCAGTACATGACAGCTCAACATTACGCATGAAGCACTGAGTCACTTCAGCTGTTTGTTATGATCCAGTCCGCCCACTTTGGAACAGCTCCTCCCTGTGTTAAGTCCCGCCCCCAGCATCCTGTTCCAACCAGAAATACACACAAACTACTGAAGCAAGACACCATCGAAATGCTGTTATCTTGTGACGAGTGAAAAAAAAAATCTTTATTCCATCACATCGAACGTAAATAAAGTCAGTAGTGGGGCAACAGAGTTTAAAATGGGGGCACTGCACTGCACTCACAGGTTACACCCTGTTCACATCCCTCACAGTGATCCCGCACTGCACCAGCTAACCGGCTAACTTGATCTCACCTCTCAGTCGGAACAAAGGTATGGCTGGCAGCCCTCTGAGTGTGTGCTCACATGACACAGAGAGAGAGAAAGAGAGAGAGAGAGAGAGAGAATACAGCCTCGCTGCTCTGATCCTGTTGGCTCGAGATGGATCTGGAGCCTCATGCTACAGCTGGCACACTGGCAAACCCTCTACTGCCAACCGTGTGTGTGTGTGTGTGTATGTATGTATATGTGATTGGAGCTGCTTCACAGAGACACAAATACCTACCACCAGTGTGTGTGTGTGTGTGCGTGTGTGTATGTGTGTGTGCAATATACGTGGTTGCATGCTTGTGAATGGATTTGCTTGATCAAGGCAAAACCCACCAGCCACCAATGCCTGGGGATTTATTTTACTATCAAATATTGAGTGCGTCAAACATTTGAGGTCTCCTGTATCAAAGTAACTCCATAAGTAGAAACTTCAGCGGTAGAGAAAAGCTTTGTTTTGTTTTTTTTAATCAAAAAGAAATCCGATCATCATTTACAGTCCCTTTTAACAGCAATGAAGGATAATGATATGATAACCACTGTGGCACTATTAATAAAAGCCTGGCCCCAAGTAATAGTCTGACTCATAAAAGTCATGCATCACACAGCCACCATCACTTCGTGGCATCTTACATACAGTACATTACCATTAGTTGAGTATGAGTATTATTCAATGTGCCAGTTGGCCATAATGTGCAGGTAGTGTAATAAAAGCCTGTCTTCAATAACAGCTACTATCAGAAGTTTTACTGTAATATAAAAATGTAGTCAGCAGCGAGTTGATGAACTTTCTCTCGCCACTGTGCCAGTGAAGTTTTCATCTGACCAAATTAATAATATAATAAAATGAATATCTGTTCATTTTCAACCGGTTCTTTTTTGGGGCGGGATAGTTGAACACTGGACAGTTTTTAATTTAAGCAATAAAGCATACGAGGGAGTGTGCCGTGGTTCATTGCAGCAAGGATGTTATCCACCTCATCACGTGACTTTGAATGGTCTGTTGCCTTTATGGCTTTTTGTCACAATACTACATTATCCTTAGACCATGTTCATAGTAGCAGCCTTTTTCAGGGCACTGACACATGCAACAGATACATTATACCATGATCAGGTTCAGACAAGCAGCGCGATTGATAGAACAGAGCAGAGTTGCAAGCCAGAAGCAAAGAAAGTCACGTCAAAGTCAATCAAGGAAAAAGAAAATGACAGAAAAACTCTGAATTTATTTGGAAATGTTCATCAGTATTTCTTAAAAAGAAACATCTTATTCACAAGAGAACTAGATGATATTCATATATGAGTATCATATAGTTAACTGTCAGTAACAGCTAAGTGTCAGCTATAACTCAAAGAGAAAGATTTTATAGCTTGAGATGGAAAATAAAGGAAACACCTCTGTACTTTGATACCATGTTGAAAAAAGAGAAAAATTAAAGTCCTTTTTTTAAAGTTTCAAGGTCCAAAATATACCTTAATGTCAGAATGTCCCAAAATGTTGCCTAGGCGATAAATTTACCTCCTGGGTTAGACTCTTATACTCATCTCCACAGGCATGTGTTAACATCAACACATTATGCTCCCCGTATTTTCCTCTAACACGAGGCACACGCCAGGGGTGCCCTCTATCCCGGTTGTTGTTTGTCATAGCCATTGAACCACTCCACCCTTGCACTGAAGGCATGTGCTCAAATACAGGGGATAATGCGTTATGGAATTGAACATCGCGTCTCGCTTTACGCGGATGACCTTTCCTTATATGTAATTGACCCTGTGAGGTCTTCCCCTATAATTGAATCAATACTAAGGAAATTTGGTTCCTTCTCTGGCTATAAATTAAATTTCTAAAAGAGTGAATGTTTTCCTGTTAATGCTTTAGCTCGAAAAATCGATCAGGCATCCATACCCTTTGAATTAGCTAGCTTGGGTTTTAAATATCTTGGTGTTCATATTACTCAGAGTCTTGCCTCTCTTCATACAGTGAACTTCACCTCCCTACTTCAGAACATGAAAAATGATTTTCAGCGATGGAATAACTTGCCTCTCTCTCTGTCAGGCAGAATACAGTAGGTAAAAATCAACATTCTTCCAAAATTCTTGTATCTGTTTTGGTGCTTGCCTCTAATGTTTTTCCACTCTATCGATAAGGCTAGCTCCACATTTATCTGGGCGGGTAAAAATAGTAGGATGGGCAGGTCTCTTTTGCAACGACCTCAGAATGTGGGTGGCCTAGCTCTCCCAAATTTTATTGATTATTATTGGAATGCCAATATTCAGAAACTATCATTTTGGGTTAATGCACCTGAGACAGACTGGTGTGTATTAGAGGCTTGGTCATGCCGTTCTTCTTCTCTTCCGGCGCTAGTGTACTCTTCTTTTCCTATGAAACCCTCCCACCATTCATCGAACCCGATTGTCCTCTCCACCCTTAAGATTTGAGTACAGTTTCATTTTTCTACAGCCTCTTCTCTGGGCCCTATTGTCCTTCTGTATTAGACTCGACCTTCTCACAGTGGAGGAGACAAGGTCTAAAGTGCTTTAGAGATCTTTATGATGGTGATCACTTTTTCCAATTTTAACGCCTTGTATAAGAAATATTATTTAGCTCTTTCAAATCTGCCACTTTATACAGAAGCAGTTTCCCTCGTTCCCCGAATCCCCACCTGAGACAATTTGGGAAAAATTATTGGAAATTATTGGTCAATGATGGCACCTCCAAAATTAAAACTAAATGGGTGAACTGGGGCTAGACTTGACTGAGGACTGGTGGGAGGGAGCACTGGAGAGGGTGAATTCCTCATCTTCATGTGCTGGACTTAGTCTTATTCACTAAAAGTAGGCTAGCTGAGATATATCCTGATCTTGATCCAGAATGTAACTGTTGTGGTGATGTACAGTCAAACCTATCACACATGTTTTGGGCTTGTCCCAAGCTTAAAGACTTTTGGCTTGGTGTTTTTGATGCTCTTTCCAAAGTTCTCAATATTAGAGTCCAACCATGCACTCTTTTGGCAATTTTTGGGGTACCAGCTGAACCTCTTCCTTGTGTCTCTAGAGAAACTGACATTATAGCATTTACTACGCTTTTGGCACGGCGGAGAATACTCCTAGCCTGGAAATCTTCTGCTCCACCATCCTTTTCCACCTAAAATATGTTATGTATTTCTTGAGTCTTGAGAAAATTAAATTTACACTTAGAGGTTCTAACTAGTGCTTTATCTTCAAATGGCAACCTTTTATTTCATATTTTAACAATCTGTCTGTGCTACCACCTGAATGAAAGACATCATTTTTTGCCTCTTATCTGTATATTTTCTTTGTTTGTCTAGTCTTTTTTCTTTTTGTTTTGTTTTTGTGCTGACTGGTCTGATACCAGATGCTATCCCCCTGGTTCTCTGTCTTACTACTTTTATTTTCTTCTTTTTGGAATATAAGTATGTACCATATATACTAATTAAAAACAAATGTAAAGGCTAACTGGGGTGGGTGTGGGGTTATTATTTTTGTCATTACTTGTTTGTGAAAAAAGAAAAATAGAAATGTACCATTAACCAACTGTTAATGGTATATCATATGTTTCCACTACTTTCCACTACTTTGAAGAAAACTTTCTAGACTTTTCAGACATACACATGCATTGGTAGCTGTTGTATAAAAACAGCCAAACTATGAAATGATCTTTTCTACTATAACCCGGTGATGCCACTGGTCCTTGCTAGCCACACCGCCATCTTAATACCAGTAGAGGTTTTACTGCTGTATTTTATGTGGACTGATAGCTACAAGCTATTAGAGTGGCCATCTTGGCTTTTACTTGGACAACTTGAGACTAAAGTTTCCAATATCACAAAGTCAGACCAAGCTCTTTTTAACTGTTTTGCAACATAGCCTGGATCAAACACCCTGACCCTCCCCTATCTTTCACTGTGTACCAGTTGGTTAAGCAGTAATATTATAAAATATAATATAATAATAACATTAATAATAACTTAAAAAGAATAGGAATTGTTTCCACAAGCATTTCAATAGGCTTTTAAGCCACTGTGAAAACTCCCAGTCAGCCCCTGTCAGCCATTTTTTTTCTCGTGTCTAGCCATAAGCAGGTTGAAGACCCTAGGGGAAACTCTGTTGATCTGTAACCCTGGTTATTCCAGACAGCCTCCCCCCCCACCTCCCCAACCACATTCAACTGTAAACCTCAATGCACCAGTGTAATTATGGCCAAACAAGTCCCCTATGTACAACAGTATATTTGGGAGGCGGGCCACACAAAGGGCCTACACAATCAGAGGCAACCAAGCACACATACACACACACACACACACACAAGCAAGCATGCATGGATGGGCCCACACAAACACAATCACACACACACAGAGAAAGACAGATGAACACACACACTGTGCAATGGGTGTAATGGCATGCTAATCAATGCAAAGCCCTTGATGTAGTGGAGCAGATGGCCTGAGGATGACTGGCACAGGGCTGACAGGTATACTCCTCTCTCACTAACTCAATTCTCGCTTTCTTTTTTTATCCCGTCTTTCTCTCTCTTCCCTCCCACTCTGTCGAAAGTTTCTTTTTCTCTCTTTATGTCTCCCCTTTCTCCTCTCTCTCTGCGCTTCGTTTACTCTCTCCACCGATGTAGTCTTCCTCTAATCTCGCCATTTCGTCCTCTTTCATCACTCTGTCCTTTTTCTTTACTTTTTGACACAAGTAACGAATAACAGGCAGGAAGCAGTCGGAGTGCTGCTTTGCCTCTGTAGTGGTAAAAGTAAATTGTCTGATGTCAAAAGGGCAGCTCTTCAGAATGCCAATTTGAGGCCGGCGTAAATCGCGGCCAGGTAAAAGCAGTAAAAAAAAAAAAAAAAAAGCCAAGACACCTTTTGAGCAGAAACATTTTAAAAGCCTCAATTTTAATATATTTTTTTTTTAATATGAATAAAGTTTCCTTTGAGTCAGAGCGCAGCTTGCGAGTGTAGGTCGCGAGGGCGCAACAGACGTGCTTCAACTTTTTCAAGGCTGCAGCAAGGATGGTGCTGATGAAAAAGAAAGTTATTCTTACATACCCACCAGATGACTCACATCACATAATAGTGTGTGACAATATCTCATCATTAAGGCACGATATGTATCTGTCCCTTTCTCCCTGTATGCACAGTATAGTGGGAAACTATCTTGATAATGTCACTTAATCCACTTGATATATTTATGAATTACATATTTCACACACTCATAGACTTGACATTGTGTATATATTCTTTATATCTCATTTTTCTTTTTTTACATTCACTGTGTTATACTGTCATTTATTGCATATTGAGCGCTGGCCGAATGATCAGGAGTAACAATTCCAATGTGCTTGTACTTGTACTTGTCGCAAATGGCCAATAAAACTCCTGAACTTGAGATTGTTTTTTTTATTTTTTTTCTCTCACACACACAGAGAGTAAGAAAGCGCAGAGTGGCGACTCTCTCAACCCCTTGCTCATGTCGTATTCCAAAATGAAGCAACCACTGAAAGGCCTATGCTGTTTCACACTGTCCTAACCTGGCAAATGGCCACGTACTCACAATACTTGCAAAAGGAAATACTGCCGTGCATATTCCTAATCAGTCACTTTTCACAAATGAAAAGACACTAGTGCAGTGAGACATATTGACAGCCTGAAGATGTTTATACTGTACTGTATATATGAAGTGTATAAGTTACTATACCTATTTTCAGTGTTCAATCAGTTGTAGTATTTATTTCCCTCCCTCCGTTGATTTTTTGCACTGTTGAATTCCAGTGGCTGGAAAACACAGCATGCCATGCATGATTGCAAATAATGATTGAATGGTGTATTGACCAGTGGTTCTCGATCCAGTCCTCAAGGACCCCCTGTCCTGGAGGTTTTAGCTCCAGGTTTTTAGCTGGAGCTAAAACCTGCAGGACAGGGGGTCGAGAACTGGATCGAGAACCACTGTATTAGACTTCAGCGATCCCCATAGGGAAAGAGGTTATTTTTGCTTCCTCCTCCAGGGAGGTTACAGCTGAGGGTCACAGAGTAGCATCCTTGTAGCTCTAACCTCCCTGTCCTTTAGCAAGTCACTGAATCCCTAGCTAAAGGACACTTCATATTTGAACTCAGATCACTGGATTCAGAATGCTAACCATTACACCACGGGACGGACCTCACACATTAGTATTAGTATTTCCATATGATTCCTCTAGCCCCACCCCCTTCAGTGTCTTGAGTCAGAGAGCAGTGCATTCTCCCAGTATAGATCCAGATGTTTTGTACTGCAAACACACTTCAAAAATATCAAAATAATCAAACGAATGAGGCTGTGGAAATGAAATGTTTTTATATGTCACTATTTCCATGATCAACCAAATTGTGAGGGTTACCAGTGATCCTTTCCATAACGCTATGCCTAATGGATTACTCATGGTGGCCCTGTACTGGTCGATGGGTAGGGCACGGCGCTGACAGGGTGAGTGTTTGCATCTGAAAATAAAACCTCCTCCATATTAATTGCTCAGGAAAAGTTCACTTGATTGTCAGAGTAGCTGAACAAACGTTGCCGTAGAAAGGTGATGTAGAATTTAGCTGCAAATACGACGCAAATCCCGTCCAATCTGTGCGCTGGGTGCAACTTAACATCGTACAGTACCAGGCCCGCAAGACATCAGCCGCCAGTCGGCATAAAATTAATGGCGCTTAGCTTTAATTTCAAGTTGGTTGGCATTCATTTTGCACCGTCTGGAGGGGGGGGGGTGGAAGAGGAGTGAATCTTCTGGATTTTCACAGCAGGGTAAGTGTGTAAACCTGTATATTTCCACGTATTGGAAAATTGACCTGTGGTGTGATGCAAGCTCACATTTGGTGTGAATCAGACGGTCAGGAGACAGACCATCAATACCCCCCCCACCTCCTCTCTTTTCCTCTTGCGTTGTCT
>OOFE01050204.1:28506-45499 GCA_900323365.1 Monocentris japonica
ATATCCCCCACACTCTCCCTCATTCTTTTTTTTTCAAATTTCTCTCTCAATTTGCCCGGCGGCAATGTGACTTTGTCTGGCATTGGTGGCATTCTCCAGGGTCAGCGTGACGCGGCTCGTTGAAACCATAAAGAGATGCACGATAAAAGATTTACCACAAAAGAAAAGAAAAGAAGAGCGTCTCACGGTAGGGAGTACAGCGGGACAGATCTGGATACAGCGGCATTGTAATTACGGCTAATTTACCTCGTCTAAAAACAGAGACACATATCACACATCCACACAGGGGCAGAGAGAATATAATCATGTGCAAATATCATAACAGGTTTTTGAGTTCAAATTCTCCTTCTTCTTCCTTTCTTCTCCCGATGTGTCTGTTTTATTTCCCCTTGCCTCCCCTCCTCCAGTTAGGTCCTTTGTAAAACTGTTGAGTGTTGTCTTGAGTGGTGATTGGCTCATCACCGGGGGTTACGCAACATAAACAAGTGCATGTCATGCACACAAGAAACATTAGTTTGTGTACACACCTCTTTCCATCTCTCTCCTTATTCCTAGTTCTCGCACAAATATAGACACACACACACACTGCATGAAACACACTGACACACACACACCCACACACACACACACACACTCTGCCAGAAGCTCTGATAAATCAACATATTTGCACTTGCTAATACAATTCAGCCTTTCGCTGCATTACAACTTCCTCGTGGCTGCTGCTTTCATTTACCATGAAAGCTGCTCTCCGTGATGTCGCAGCACTACAGCAACCGTGCAGTGTGGCACGTCCATAATGAACTAAAACATGTCAGTGAACACATGCACACTTAGATTTGCCCATGAAGATGAATGCAGGTGCTGTATGTAAGTTACACACACACACACACAAGCACGTACACATTCACACTTTTATGTACAAATACAAGTGCACTGGCTCACATATGCATGCACACAAACAGAAACACACACACAGACGCATGCACAAACACACTCTCACACCCTCACTCTAATAAATTTGTACATGACAAAATGCACACACTCACGGACACATACACACACACAAACACAACTCTTCCCAATTAGGCACAAGCCATAAAGAAAAATGTGCGCACACACTCAGACAGACATGCATGCACACACACTAACACATAGGTACGTGCGCACATGCACACACTAAACCAAGGAAATCAAACCTGGGGCTGTTGCCCTGGCAACCTTTTCTTTGAGCAGGACAATTCCTGCCAAGAATCCAGAAACAGGGTGGAAAATCACTCCGAGCAAAATCAATGGGGCATCTATGGTGCAGCATTAAAACGACAACATGACAGAACAAAACGTTTCTGTTTTTGAATGGGTGGAATTACTGCTGTGAATTAGTGAATAAATCGGTGTCCCGGTGGCTCAGCAGGCAAGCGAGCACATTGCTGTCGTCATGTGAACAACCTCGTAATTCCAATGTTGGGGATTTTCATGTTTTAACTTCATTTGGGGGATTGCATGCTCTTCTATGGGTTGCGAAAAATCTGTGATCCTTACGAAAAGGGCCAATGAAATCCTTTCAAAACCCAGTGGATACACTCAAAGATGAGATGGCCGTCAAGCTAAACACAAAGCTGCTTTTCTGCGTTCCTGACAAGTTGACATTTAGAAGATGGAAGTTTTTCACCTGACAGCGACAGCAGGATGCGATCAGAATTTCAGGAGTTTAAAGTTCAGTTCTTCTTCTGTTTATTCCAAACAAACCGCTGTTGCTGCTACTGGAAATGTAAAACGCATCACTTCCTGTGTGCCAGAGGAGTTTTCCAGCTTTCTTGAACTGGCTATAGCCCCGCCCCCTCACACACACACACACACCTGCTGTCACTCTCCACTGTAAAGTAATGATAGTAGTCGCTTCACAGTAAGAGACTGAATTTACACACCAATTTGCTGTATCATGAATAGTGCCATTTAACTTTTACCTCAGTTATTGCTCTAGAAATAAAATAAATGTTATGTAATAAAACAGAACCCTTTCAAAATAAGATCCTCCATTTAGAAAACCTGAAGTTTACTGTTGCAAAATGATCTCTGGCATGAAAGTAAAGCACATTATGGGATGCTGTTATAACTACGAGTCATCTTAAGACCTTTGCCGACAAAGTAGTTGTGTGGCTGATGAAATAATCATCTGTATTTTTGAAGCAAGTGAGAAGATCCATTTTTTCCAAAATGGATATATGGACATACTTTAGGTTTCATAACAGCTTCGCCAAAGATGAATTTGGTCAATATAGATTATAGACATTTACACACTCGCCTGTCATTACGTGGTGGCCATTTTGCCATTATGTGATCCCTGCCATCTGGTTTCATTCAATTGGGGATACACAATGGCACGAGTCACCTCCGCCCAGTGTGCATGTTTTACAAAACATTAAAACCATGAAATAGACTGACCAAAGTAAATCCATGTGAAAGCTTTAATCCACGATTCCATCTATTAAATGGATGGAATGAATGGGTTGTACAAAAAGTAGGAAGTAGGAAGATGTCCAAGGTAAGGATTCCCTTTAATTCTGAACGTCTATCCATTTCTTTCTCCATCTACTTCCATCATTCACATCTTTTGATGGTGAGCTCAGCAGACAAAGAGAGAGTAATAGTGCCATGGAAGATGAGAGAAAGAGCGCACGAGAGAGACTATGACTAAGAGTAATGAGAGATGAGAGAAAAATAGAGAAAGAGAGTACGAGTGAAAAAAAAGAGAAAGAAGAGGGAGTGTTGTGAGAGTTACCTGTCTGCACCTTGCTCTGATGGATGGCCTTGCCTGCAGCCCTGCCTCTTTTAACACTCTGCTTCAAAGAGGCGGCGCCTTGCGATAAACACACTTACACACACACACACACACACACACACAGTACCAGCCTATGTTCTATATTGAAACTGTGAATCGTTCTTTTACGTCATGGCTCTCTCAGGTAATATGACAGCCTTGGCAAAGCAGAGTGCCTCAATCTTCATCACACGCCGAGCTGCACGGCAGGTAGCACCATTGTAGGTAGTAAGCCCGGAATTATTGTCAGCGGTGGTTTCCTGTGGCTACATTTCTCTCTTCTAACCATTGTGCCTGCAGCTGGTGCCGAACCTGCCACAGACTCTGAGCTCTCGGTGCAGTGGTTTCAGCTTGGGTGGTTCCAGTGGCAGTGGAAACCCAAACCCTGGCAGCGTTGGTAGGAAGGAAGAAAGAAAGAAAGAAAGAAAGAAAGAATTGCCCTCACAATCTCTCTCTCTTTGTCCCCCCCTCTGTGTTTCAGCAGTGAGGGAAATCCTGGAGTCTACACAACAGATGGCTGCATTTGCCTCTTCTCAGTTTCTACTCAAAGCATGAGCTCAGCTTGTGTGTGTGTGTTTTGTGTGCGGCAGTGACTGGGGGATGGAGGGTGGGAGAGAGGTGGCATCGCATCCCATCGGGGACCGCGGCAAGGCATCGTGGGCCACGGTGCAAGGGCCCTCCTTCCAGTCTGTCTGTCTAGCACCCCACCTGCCTTGTCCAAGGGTCCATCTGCCCATCTGTCCATCTCACAGAGGCCCTCTCATCCAGCGCCATGGCAGACACAATACATCAGGATGATTAATACGCAACATTTTCATATAACGAAATGTCTGTTCTGCAACTCTCTATCACTGACTGATATAACACAGTTGTGATTCGACCCAGTTCACAAAGCTTTTACATCTGCTGTTCTAAACACCCGTTGTCAGGTAGGTCTTTTGTGGGGAAAAATCCTCTGGCCCACACACACACACACACAGACACACTATCAGCCTATGTTTGATATTGACACTGTGGACCGTTCTTTTATATCATGGCTTTCTCAGCTAAAATGAGGTTTAAACTTTCACACTTTTATTTTGAAGGTTGAAAGCCCAAACTGGAAGTCTTGTTCTGAGTTAAAGACCCTCACAAATAGCTTTACATCCAACAATGTGAACTTGTCAATTAAGTGTAAGGACTGTGCATGTGGCTAAGGTATGGAAATGGACATGTTTGTGTGAAAATATTAAAATCTATATATTTATATATTTATTTAAGTGTTTATGTGCAAATCATGACATATTAATTACAATTATTTACACATCATTTTCAAATGGTGGGTTGCAGATACAAATGAATTGATTTGTGCAATATGCTTTAAACATGTGGTGTCAAGTTAATTAGCACATCAGGAAACATGCAACTTTTATAGAGAGAGAGAGAGAGAGAGAGATGATTTCACCCATTTCAAGCTTTTCTATGTTATCTCTATGTAACTCTGCAATGGCCTAAATGCACTAACCTTGTCTGTCTGCTGATGATTGTGGTAGGCGGACGCCTCAGGAGTCTTGTTTACACCAGAAATACGACCTTGTGTTGTCTCCAATCAGATAGACTAAGAGCACAGAAAGTCTCCAGGCGATCGAAGCTGTCACACTTCATAAAGGAGGAGTTGATCAAATAAAAAAAAAACACCAAGACGAGGAAAAGTTTCTTGTCCAGTGGAATGGTAACCTCTACACTGACTTCTGCTGCATAAATACCATAAGGTATAAATATCTTATAACTTTCCTGTAACTAAACTCTTAACTCACACAATATACTGCAATCTGAGGCTTTTTTTTACTCCTCAATTTCACTGCGGCTGGAAAAAAAAACTTTCAAAAAAGTACAATTTGTGTGTTTTCACCGATTTTAACATGGTTTTCAACACGTAATTTGTTTGCGTTTAGTTGCCACGTAGTTGCAACACGGCCGTTAAAATACAGACATTAACGAAATGCTCCTTTTCAAATCCAACGCAAAATCACAATGAGAATTATTAGTCAATTGCGTAGCTGTTCGCTACATAATGGTTTTTGCCATCAGTGTTGTAGAGTGACAGTTTTGCATTTGGGAAATCAGCACACACAATCACTGAAGAAGGGAAGCACTTGTGCCTCCATGTGCACATCCATCTGATCCTATGTGCACAAAATTTAGAGCCTTGTTTCAGTATGGTAAGACGTTCTGTATAAGGTCAAATTTCAAATATGATCAGATATTTTTATGAAGCATCAAAGATATTCCAAGCTTCGAATAAATATTGAAACTAGACCAGAAACCATGTAACTTTAATTTTACAGTTTTTCTAACTTTATTTGAAGGTTTACATGGTCATTTGTGTGTTGAGTGAGTTTCATAACCTTTGCACCCTTGAAAACGGTTTAAACCCCATTGTAGTTTTTCCAAAATTAACCTTTTCTTCTCTCATTTCCGAAAAACCTTTTTTTCATTTCGACCACAGCGTTGCACTCTTTGGAGCCGACCGGGGCGCTAATGCTCCAGGATGTTGAATCAAATGTGTCAAAGTACCGTCACCGTTCTATATTTACAACCACCGTTCCAATCCCTCGCGCTGTGTGTTTACCTTGGCAGCTGCTGTTCTTGGATCAGCTCTGTGCTGCCTTGGCCTCTGCCCCTTCTTCAGCTCTGCCCACTCAGGTTGTATTCCTGCCTGCTGCCAACCAAGCAGACCTCTACCACTGGCAGAGAGAGAGAGAGAGAGAGAGATGGAGGGCAAAGATGGCGACGGGCCATAGTCAGAACAGAGGGGAGGTAAAGGTTTTCTATTCAGTATGAGGAAAACTTTATGTAAAACCTTCTATATTAGCTACACTTATTGGCCTGCCACACAGCAGAGGCATCGTTCTCTCATCTATATCTAGGTTTCCATCCAACTGGCGAACCAATTTTGTGCAAACTTTTTAAATGTTGCAAAAAATTTTATATAAGTGTGTTTCCATCAGTTGCATGGAGCAAATAAAGAGACTTTCTTCATGGAGAACTACGTCAAAAAATACATCTTTCAAGGATTGCTTAGTATTGGGCAAGATGTGGCAGCTAAAGTTGGTTCTACTTCATGCTGTCTGAACACGAAAACAAAAAATGCACTTTGTGATATTCTGATGTATGAACTTATATGTACATATGTGAGAGAGACAGCAAATATGACATTCATGAGAGGTCAAATAGGTGATGGATGACATTTATTCAATAAATACATTTCTATTGCTATATATCTCATCATTTCTTCACCAACAAAAAACTTTGTTCCGCCTCAAATGAGGGATAAATCTATTTTATGCTAACAGAGAATTTTTTTTAGACTCTATTCAACTTCTCTAACTCAGCACCATAATACCATATCATAATTCACATGAAACTACTTGGATGCAAACTCATTTTATAAGCCAAGTCTATAGAAAGTCGTTACTTACACTTGCGGGTTGGTTTTCTTTGGAAGAGAGAGAATTTCACTTTGAGGAACCTCTCACGTCAGGTGCAGTCGGGTGAAAACCTTTTATCTCATAAAAGTCAAACAAGAGCTTTAGCTTTGGACTTCTTATTGAAATGTCCCAATGTAGAAATGACTGTGAAGAATTTTATTCAGCTGGTAAAGAAGTGTGTAAACTTTACGTTCAAGGAAAATAAAAATGCTAAACAACAAAAATTAAGTTGAGAGGTTCTTCACGTTACGGCAGCAATGCCCCAATGCTTCTAAGTGTGTGAGTGGCTGAAGTGAAAAATACCTTGACATTTCTTTCCTCAACTACTTTACACATGTAGCTGCTGGTCTTCCTGTAGCCGCAGTGAATGTGAGCTATTTATTGTACAGAAAGGTGTAAAAAGTCTTTGAGGTTGGATAAAGCCTGGTTGCAACAAGAAAATATTGTGTAGGCTACTGCACAGAGACGAGTGTACTGCTCCTGAGTAGATATTAGAGTATTAGAGGAGATATTAGAGTATTAGGGGAGATATTAGAGTATTAGAGTATTAGAGGAGATATTAGAGGAGATATAAGAGTATCAGGGGAGATATTAGAGTATTAGAGTATCAGAGGAGATATTAGAGGAGATATAAGAGTATTAGGGGAGATATTAGTGTATTGGAGTAGATATTAGAGCATTAGAGGAGATATTAGAGTATTAGAGGAGATATTAGAGTATTAGAGTAGATAGAGTAGATAGAGTAGATATTACAGTAGATATTAAAGTAGATATTAGAGCATTAGAGTAGATAGAGTAGATATTACAGTAGATATTACAGTGTTAGAGTAGATATTAGAGTATTAAAGGATATATTACAGTATTAGAGGAGATACTAGAGTATTAGAGTAGATATTAGAGAACGTGCTCTACTTTTGTAAAAAGTAGAGCTACTGTGACGTGGGTTTCCAAGAAAACAGTTTATAGACAGAATGAATGAACAGATTTTGATGCTGGGTCTTTAATGAATACTATATTTAAAGGGAAAAAGACCAATTTATATTTATAATTTAAAAGTATTTTGTATAATCCTTACTGTCTTTCTCATTCTCTCTGATGCCCCTAGACCTGGAGGACAACTCTGCAGTCTGCAGTCCAAACGCACACACAAACACACACACACACACACACACACACACACCTTTGATCACTGGTGATGGTACCAAAGTCGACATCAGAGAGCAGAGGGCATTCTCATATTCATAAGAATAAAATATGAATGAGAGTTGCATGCATGAATAGTATAGCACCGTTACACATTCAAATAAATTAAATGTTCATATTTACATTTGCAACAAAGTGGATATTGCAATTCTGCCGGCTTTGAATATTGTATAAAGGGCATTTTTTGTTTGAGCACACATTGATTCAGTTTTAAAATGGTGGAGCCTGCAGTGTGACTCTAACAGGGGCCTTGAAATGTTGTTGGACATGTGGAAGCCCTGCTAATGTGAAAGAGTTGACAAGAACAAGGTCTGAATGTCATACCGACTGCAAGGGATTTTTATTTTATTTCATTGAATGGATGTAAACTACTGTGCACTGTATTTTTTTGAGGATATTTTCCATGATGTACCCGATATGAAAAAAATAAATGTACAGCATATTCTAAAAATATGAAAAGAGAGTGTGAAAAGAGTGTGAAAAGAGAGGAGCATGTGCTTTGCTGTTACAAAGAAAAAAAAAATGAAAAAAGATAAAACAAAAAAAAATATCTATCTGATCTGATCAATTGTCTTCTATCTTGTCAAGCCAAATATTGAATATTGCAGTCAGCACTGATTTTCATGATTTCTTCATAATGAGGTCCCAGTTGAAAACACAGAACAGGACTGAAGTTCAATGATCATTTTCCACCAGTGTTCTTCAATATTTGATCCGAATTGGCTAGAGAGTGTTGCTTTTTTAATTTAATGGACAGTATGACGTCAAACATCCTATCATCCCATCCGTGGCATTCATTGCAACGCCTGGTGGTAGACATGGACTACAAATGGGAAATACCTTGACAGTGATTCTATATTACCAAACAACAACATCTTAACGTGTCATTTCATCTTGTAATCATCCTTTAAATCTTATTTTTCTTGAAAGAAGTGAAAAATTCTACCAATGTGCTGCTCATTTCCAATCTACTTTCACTTTCACAGATTTTTTTAAGTAACAAGTGTCAGTATCTTCAAACAAGGTAGAATAAGGCAGATGAAAACCAAGAAACAAAGAAAAGGACACTTGGTTGAAGAAAAGAACATTCCTGAAACGAGTTGACTTGCATTGGAAACAAGTGAAATTGTCTTTGTTTGTCTTGTCTTTTGTCTATGTTTTTTTTGGCAGCAAAACACACGAGAACATTCATAGACCTGTGTTCAAAATCTGAAGTCACACTAAAGATTTACAAATGTGTAATCATTCAACATTTGAATGCCATTAGAGCTTCAAGCTTGTAATGTATTTGTTCTTTTATTTGTTGCAAAATATTGTACAACTCTGATTACAACACATCTGCCATTGCAACTTCTCAGATGTAGTCTTGCACATGTAGTCTTGCGGTCTCACTTTGGACACAATTTGTGCACACAATATGGTGCAAAAGTCAGCAATTGTGTGACAACTCAGCATTTATCATAAAATGTTCATAATGGATTTCATTGGTTAAAAGTTGGTACCCAGCCAACATGTCCACGTGGGGCCCACATGAGTTTCACCTAGGTTATATGGGTTTCCTCTGGGCGTGGGCTTTGAGTGGGCTTTCTGATTGGTTGTGTGTAGGCCCCATTTGACGTAACCAACTGGGCTTAAAATGGGCTACCCATTTAAGCCCAGCTCCGGTCTGTGTGTGGGTCCCACATGGGCCCTATTTAACTGAAGATTGCTCACATGGGTCCCACTTATTGCCCACCTTGGCCCCATTAGTGATCCACATGGGCAGAGAATGCCCATATGGAGCCCATGGACAAATTAATATGGGCCCCATTTGGGTGGCAAGTACCAGCCCATCACTAACCCATGTGGGGCCTACATGGTCATGTTGGTTGGCTAGGCTACCACACCTGATATGATGCAACACCTGATGCAGGAATCATCTTATATACTTGCAACATCAAAAGGACAAAATGATAGCTAACATTAGCGCCACGTAACAACCTGGGAGTCCAATTCTGAAATTGCAAAAGATTTGCTGTTCATTCATCTGCTCTAGAAATACACAAAACTCTCCTTAACAGCCTGGGGAAACATATGCTCAGATCCCAGCATATGACCAGCTTTTATAAGCCGTAGTTAGCCACTTAGTATTTCAGTGGTTTATTGAAGGAACAGTTCACCCCAATATGAAAATTGATAATGAAAAGTCATTATCTACTTAACCCCATCTCATATGTAGCTCCATTGAAGTTCATAGGACCATAGTCCCTGCAGTTTCATCTCAGCCTTCTCCCAAACTATTGAAGTTAATGGTCTTTTTACTGCTCCTAGGTCTGCAGGGGCTTTTCTACGAGGTGGAGATGGGACAGGTGGGAGCAGGGATACCTTAAACCCTCCTTCGAGTCTCGTCCTCTTTAGAATCAAAGCAAATGAAAATAAAAAGGGCATTCTCTTCTCTTCATACTTGCCTAATATTTATTGACCACCAACATCCTATCACAGAGCTTTCATAAGGCCACGCTTGTCATTTTTACACAGGAGCTGAAAGGAGCATCAGCAACACCAATTTCCTAGACCACGGCAGAAATTATTGCTGCTCTAACCACAGGGCCAGCTGAAGCGAAGCGCGGTCCTCTGTACCTGTTGATGGAATTTGTTTCAAAAGCAATAACACCCTTGATTTATTACCGCTTCCCCGACGTCTTTGGCCAACTCAACATTTCATTTCTCAGACATCGCTTGACACCTTGGGGAAGGAGAGGCCTGCTCGTACCCTGATGTGTTTTCCGGAAGGCCCTGCCCTCTCCCTCAAAAATTCCCAGCTCTTCCTCTTTATTTCTCTCCCTTCATTTGCTCTCATTCACTCACATGTTGTTTTTTTTCTATTTTTCTACCAAATGCCTGCCCCTATCTCTCTCTCTTTCTTCCTCGATATGCGGCATGGCACATTTGTTTGTGGGAGCAGTTTCTTTGATCAGGATTTGAATGCTGCGAGAAACAGCCCCTGGAGTGCAGAGGCAGAGCCAGTGATCAGCAAAGGGGTGCACTCACAGGCAGCCTGCCAAGAGAATTTACACAAATACTTTTTCCATTGAAGATTTGGAGAGTGTGAATCTTTTATATGTAGGTGTGAAGCTGTAAGAGGGAGTAACTTCGGCGAGGGATTTTGAGGTGAAACATCGGCTGAACTCAAATTCTCAGGTGGCGCATATGCGTTCTTGCGTCCTCCGTGATGCGTTTGACGTAACATCTAATGGCTGAAGTATGAATCCAAAACAAAAGAATGTGAGGACGGAGGACCTGGTAGTTTACTAACCAACCGAGGATGCAGCGGTCCAATGAATAGGAAGCTCCAAGATACATTCAATGATGCATCGCGTCCAAACAGAGAGGTGCATTCTGTGTTCTCACATTCTTGCGAAGTTCATGAGCAACTGAGGTTAAGCTATCTGGCCTAAAAGGGTAGAGAAGCAGGAGGGTTTGTGACTGGAAGGTCACCAGTTTGAATCTTGAAAAATCTGGGTGGGTGAGGCAAAGGTCCGTCAGTCCGAGGTGAGGTACCTTTGAGCAAGGTACTAGACTCCAAGCTGCTTAACTGGAGATGTCCAGTTGCTGACTGGGCATCTCCAGTTAAGTGAAGTCCAACTTCGGTAAGTACAGTGATATTTCATTTTGGTGCGTGTTGCTCATGTTTCACTTATCTAGCACGACTTCATTATCCAAGAAACGCTGCTTTGCCACCTTGATTTTGTATTCACCAACGGCTTTCTTTATCAATAATTGAAGAGGCAAATATGCTTTGTGAAAAGTGATCCGCAAACATGGGAAAGAAAATAGTCGAAAAGCACAAATCAAAGGTAGCAAGTGACGCCGCTATAGTGATTTCTGATTTTGGTCGATTGCTCAGGAACTTCTATTGTACTGGAAACTTTAATTGCCGGTTGAAATATTGCTCTAAGTGCAATTAGGAATGGGTGCTATCCTGTGGTTACGGAGCCATAAAGGAGCTGTCAGAATACAGACCTTCATATTCGGTCCTGAGATTAACACCGGTCGTTAAAAGGGAGGCAGGTAAAATCAGCCAGGGCCACCGACTGACAGTGACTGAATCAAGATTATATATCCATTGTAGATCGGCAGTGCATTAGCTCTCAAATGAGCCTTTCAAAATGTCTTTTTCAACAAGAAAAAGTTACAATGAGTGTCAGAACTTCTACCTTGACATCCTCTCGCTATTTTTCCTCTATTGGCTTTCTAATGGTCCAGCTTAAATACGACTGTGTCCTTGCACCTCTTACTCAATCATGTGTGCTGGAGCCGTAGATACCGAGTGACAAGAAAGGGCATTTCCGCTGAAGTCACTCCATCTTCCATGTGGAGGAGTGCATGTCTACAGTCTATATGCATTAAGCATACCAACAAGGCTTGCCTTTCTCACTCGTACTGTTTTTTGATGGGGCTGTGCAAACTTAGCGTCCAAGCACCGTCAAAGTATGACAGTTATTTCCATTCCCGAGCCATCTTGAGTGCACTGTTTGAATTACTGGGCTGAAACCGTTGGCTCTGTTTGCGCTGGCAGCCTGAATCGCAGACAGGATGTCATCACTTGGAGGAAACAGCATTCTGACACCTTGGAAAAGAGTAGATGCATCCTGTTGGTCTCTGGAGAGACATTATCCTGGCAAATAGGGATACTGTCAAAATCACACACACACACACACGTGATGGCAGACTGACAAAAACACACACACACACAGTGGTTGCAGGATAGACTTAAGAGTAGGCAAGATTGCAGGATCCAGACGGCACTTTCACACCTTTCTCTCTTCCTCATCTCCCATTCCTCCTCTGACAGACACTAGAGGGAGGGAGGTTGCTGGTGCTGGGAATTACATATGTGTAAATTTGTGCATGTATGTGGTGCATTTCTGTGCAAGTGTGCGTGTCCGTGAGTGTGTGTTTGCATCTGCTTGTGCATGTGTGTGTGGCAGGTACCAGAGGACCAAGCATTTTAGCATTTAACACCTGTGTGCCACCGTCACCTCGTGCTTCTCAGTCGCTCTGTATTCCCGCAAAAAAACGCCAGTTACTCAAAAGGCTGAAAATGGAGTTGACTCCGGCGGGTGTCTCCCCAGCTAGAAATTTTTTGTTCTAAAAATGTTCTGAGAATATCACCATGCAATGTTCTAGTAATTCTTTCAGCTGGAAGTTTTTTTTTTTTTAAATGTTCCCAGAATGTTATTATTTTGGAGTAGGATAGCATGCTTTAAAAACATTACACAAATGTTTTGTGGTAACATTTTAATAAAATATTTTAACATTATTAGAACATTATGACACAACATTCCTGTAACTCTTTGACTCAAAATTCCTGGGTAACTGGACTGACCACTGTGGTCACTAGGATGACTTTGTTAATTTACTTAACTAGTGGAATTGGACTCTTAACACATGTAAAATGTTGATAATACATAAATATGTGTGTGTGTGAAAACATACAGTACTAAGCCTGTCTCTGCATAAAAAAGTCATGACTAGATGTAAAATCTAATATCAACAAAAATATCACTTTTCCCCACTCAACATTCTGCTACTACAAAAACCTCATTTTTGGCATCACAATACAAATCAATAAAATGATAAAAGAAACAAAAAGATGTAAAAAAAATGTACTCTGATCTAATGATGGTGTGTGTGTCATGGTGTGTTGTGTTGTGTAGGTGAGAGGTGTTTGTGTTCATGTTGTATATTTGTTGATTTAGTCAGAGTCCGCAGACTCTGAAAACATTGAGGGGCTTCTGCTCCCCTCAGGTGCTGCTGCATTTTCGTTACTCTGAAGCATACTCTGCTGCCTCGAGGCGACTGGTTGCCCCGTCGCTCAGAGGTCCCTGCGGACGATCTACACGGTCACGACTCTTCTCTGTCCTGGCCCCACAGTGGTGGAATGAACTGCCCACTGATGTCAGGACAGCTGAAAACCCACCTCTTCAAGAAACACTACCCTGACCCTCTTAGCACTTGCTTATTTGTTTCACTTACTTTTCTTAGCTCTCGTTTATTTGCTTCACTTATTTGTCATTTGTTTAAATAAAAAGTAGGTAGCTAACTTATTGCACTTTTACCTTAGCACTGGTTCTGCTCTTAGATGCTTGTTTAGGAAGGAAATGCACGTACAATTTCTCGTGACGAGTAGTTTTTTTGCCTACCTACGTTGAATGCACTTATTGTAAGTCACTTTGGATAAAAGCGTCTGCTAAATGCCTGGAATGTAATGTAATGTAATGCATTGATGGACTTTCATTGTCCTCAGTCACGGATGGTCCACCTGCATTATGACAAAAATATTAATTAAAATCAGATTAATAAGTCTTTTTTTTTTTAAGCTGCGACCAGCAGCTAGTGCAAGTCACTGTCGGTCGGTTCTTCTATCTGTCTGTCTATCAAATCTGAAGGGTGCAATAACAATTTGTGCCACTACACGTAAATCGTGGACGCTGTTGCCTTTCATGTATGCTGCAACCTCACACACACCTACAGTAGCGATTGTGGTTGTTAAAACAACAGGATATCGTCTGGACTAAGGCAGTGAATACTTCCTCACAAATTCTTCATTATAATACTATACAAATTATTTATTTATATTTACAACTAAAAAAAAGACGGATAAATGAACCTAACAGTTAAAACTGGTAACTCTATTTTAGTCTTGGCAAGGCGGCTTTGATGTCAATTTTTCTGACAATGGAGTGGTTTCTTTGGTTTTGACAAAAGAAAAACTTCATTTGAAAACGTACATTATCATCTCCAGTCACCAAAATGCAATTTATACCTTATAACTTCACAGCTATGTCAGCTGCAATGACACTGCAAACTCACTCAACTTCCCTCCAAACAAAAAACTACACTGCACCATTGCACACATTCTTATTTGTTGCGTATCAATATGCTCAAATATCATTTCATTGGAACTAGAATTCATACAATACTAGCCAAAACGTAAGCTTACTGACAATAAGCCATCCCACTGTGCATCATAACTCACACATGCCACCTCTACGCAAACATGCAATATCTACTCACAGCTTATCACGAATGCATGTTTTTTTCAAAAGGAAAATGGGGTGACATCAGATTTTTTTAACATTTTTTGAACAAATGCTTACACTGATCTGAGTCCCTCTGTGGGGAGCATATTTCAGGGTATCTGCTACACAGGTTTCGACTGTCTTCTGCAGTATCCCAGGTGCCCAGGTGGTTCTTGCCGCAGGCCTCTAAAGATATAGAAAGACAAAGAGAAAAGATAGTTGAAGTATTTTCAGCAGTACTTTATGTAGCTGAAGCAGGACTTAAAGTTCTTGAGGCAGTAGTTGAAGTAGCTGAAGCAGTAGTTCGAAATACTTGAAACAGTAGTGGAAATACCTCAGGCAGTAGCTGAAGTATATAAAGCAGTACTTGAAGTAGCTGAGTCAGTAACTGAAGTATTTCAAGCAGTAGGTAAAGTAATTGAAGAAGTAGTTGTAGCCTAGTAGTTTGAATATTTGAAGATCAACCCATTTATTTCTTAATGTCCTATAATAATTATCAAATTTAAGAAAAAGTGAAAATGTAGTAGTAGTACTAAGATAGTAGTAGAATGAGCAGTAGTAAAAGTACAAGGTGGTTGCTAGAGTGTTCCTAGGCAACTGTAGAGGTCACTCAGTCTTCTCTTAAAACAAAATCTGTCTTTGTTCCGGGAAATGCTTAAGCATTTGTCGACAAGATTCATCATAGTCAACGTAAATCCAGTAGGGGCTTTGTTATGGCCAGCCTCCACTGGAGCCATCAAGTCTCAGGCATTACCATCGGACACAGAGGGAATGATTGCTCTCTCTCTCTCTCTCTCTCTCTCTCTCTCTCTCACACTCACTCACTCACGAAAATGGTGCTGCGTTGGTACGGTGCGCACTCTCTTTAAAGGGAAGGATAAGAGGATAACTGATTGGTTAATTTAATCCCAGCTCCTAACACACCCACTGATAATAGATTCACCTCAATCTTACCTCGTTCCCAAATGCACCAGGCGCATCTTGTCACTAGAACACCAAAGGCTTGCCGTCATGCCCCCTGTGCACTGACCACACTTTGCGCCATTTGCCAAGGAACATGAAAATAGGGCCTTATATGTTTTGGCCTGTGCACTGAAAATGTTTTTGTCATTTTAGGTGAGGGAAGGTGTCAAGCAGTTTAAATAATTATCTACAAATCTACACTATTCTCACTGATGGTTTTGTTTGTTTATCTCAGTCAGTCATATAGAGCCGTCAAAATTACAAAGATTAACAGTGAAAAGGTCTTTGTTGGATCTCAAAAGATTGCAGTGAGATCAGTAGAAACATTAAAGAAACAAACTTACTGACTATGAGCGGATATATAGGCAGGTCCTGGAACTTCTTTTTCCCCTTGCGACCCCTTAAACTGTAGTTGGCCCAAAGGGCATTGGTTCCAATTTTGCACATCATTCGTCTAACTGAGTCACCAGGAGTTTTACCTCCCAGGAGAGACAGATAATCGCCCTGAAAAGAGAAACAATGCAGAAAATGAATTATCTTATAGGATAAGGCTGGTATTACCTGTAGTGATTTTCTGTTCCCTCAGTGCTCCTTTTGTTAGATCTGACTGTTCAACGAATAAAAGGACAAATTCATCTGTAGTTTTTTCTCACACCTTGTCCTAACAGCAAACGTAGTGAGCGTGTTAACCAAAAAAACTGAACGCTCCCATTATAATCAATGAGGTTGTCTGAACAGGTTGCAAGCGTAGCAAGCAACACGACATCTTTCTCCAAAGCGTCAACGGATACTCAGTGTCTATTTTTGATGTGTCGTGTCGCCTGTTCCCTACTACTCACCAATTTTGCCATTGCCAAAGTCATATAAGTGCTGATTTGACGTTTGCAGTGTAGACAGCAGCAGCTGTCGCAATTCCATTCTGCCAGGACACACGGATGCAGTAAGGACAAGGAGAAGGTGTTTAGGAGTGGAGACAAGGACAGGTTCAAGGAGTCCAAGTACAGGTTTAGCAAGGTGGTGAGAGAAGCTAAACGACTGTACTCTGAGAGACTAAAACACCAGTTCTCAGCTAACGACACTGGATCTGTCTGGAAGGGGCTCAGGCAGATTACCAACTACAAGCCGAGTGCCCCCCACTCCATTGAAGACCTGCGCCTGGCAAACGACCTAAATGAGTTTTACTGTCGCTTTGAAAGGGAATTGGACAGTCCTGACATCATCTCCCGTGACACCTTCGACCAGCTCCAGCCCACCAGCTCTACCTCCCCCACCACAGCAGGGACCTCCTCACAACTGCACACCTTAGAGGTACCCTACTCCTCCCCCTCATCACCCTCCTCACCCTCCACAACGACGGTCCTTTCTATCCTGGAGAGGGACGTTAACAGACTCTTCAAGAGACAGAACCCCCGCAAAGCAGGCGGACCGGACTCTGTCTCTCCCGCCACCCTGAAGCACTGTGCTGATCAGCTGTC
>OOFE01050206.1:8019-31745 GCA_900323365.1 Monocentris japonica
GTCGGGTCAGCAGGATATCTCAAAAACATATGAAGAGATTTCGATGACATTTTGTGGACAGACAGGATTTGGGCCAAGGAACAATTTATGTGTGCGTGTGTGCGTGCGTGCGTGCGTGCGTGCGTGCGTGCGTGCGTGCGTGCGTGCGTGCAATGTACATATGCTGCCCTGTATACTGCTTCAGCTAACAAATGCAGCAGTGCGGTTCATAGATCTGAACATGCTTTCTCCTCTGCTGGGTTTCTGTCAGTACGGCCAAGCTAGCTGCTGGGCAGCAGAAGCACCTGCTCTTTGAGGTGCTGCCAGGCTCTGACGCCACGGCGCTGTGGAAGGTGGCTGTGAGGGTCGTCTGCACCAAGGTGAGACGAATCACCGACACACACCAACACAAGCATCTGCCCTCTCTTTGCTTATGTTGGTGTGACTGCAGGCTCCTGCACATGAGTGCATGTGGTTGTGAGAGAGAGGGAGAAAGTGTGCTCAGGCATATTTCTGGGTGTGTGTATGTCTTTGTGAGTTACACAG
Organism: Monocentris japonica; assembly: GCA_900323365.1. Lineage (NCBI taxonomy): Eukaryota > Metazoa > Chordata > Actinopteri > Trachichthyiformes > Monocentridae > Monocentris > Monocentris japonica. Next base: position 8,545 of record OOFE01050206.1, read on the forward strand.
ATTTATCAGTTTGCTGATATATTGGGCTTTTATGAAAAATCAGATGGAGGCCAGTCTGTGTCCTCTATCTACAATATGATCAATGATATTGATATAATAATTAATATATTCTTTGATTACATATTTATTCTGTAATTGATCACTATGTAAGTATTTATTAGTATTATTATTATTACTAGCATCATTAAGGATTTCACTTAAGAGCTTTGGTGTCCTATCATCTAACTGCTGTTTCAGAGGATTTTACACCCTGACAACAATACAATTCTGGCAGGAACATTGAATATTACCTTTTTACAATATTACATGAAAATGGTCACCTTTTAAAATTGTTTAATATCAGAACAAAATGCCTGCTATTGACAACTTCAGTCCAAAAACTCAGCCCTCAAAAGCCCCTATCAATCAAACCCTACTACACATGTGCAGTATAAGCTTGTGTGTGTAGTGAGTCAGATTGTCTCTGTTTTCCTACCAGATCAACAAGGAGGACGGCGTGGTGGAAGCAACGCGCATCATGAACCTGTACCAGTTCATCCAGCTTTACCGCGACATCACCAGCCAGGCTGCCGAGGTGCTGTCTGCAGAGGGCGCCACCGAGGGGCCCTCGACACAGCTCCCCTCCACAGACTCCTGCCAGGCCAGCATGTGGATGGGAAGGTTGGTACAGATGAGGCAGAGTTTCCCTCAGTACCATCGGATACTCTTACACTGTTCTGTGTCATCGCTCTGTAGTGCTCCCCTCAACCTGCCTCATCTACTTCTACTTCAGTTAGTGATTTCCTACATTTCCCAGAATGCCTTTTGACAACCGCCAGAAAACAGGCCTGAAGTTTAATTTGAATTTTAGCCACGGGTTATACATGTATTTACGTGTTTTACGTGACGTCTGTTGTCTACGTTTGGTCAATTAATCATGGGAATAAGAAAAATTCACCACGAAACAACAAAATACACCCAGAAATACAAGGTGCATAGCCAGTAACTGTTAACAGAGTTGGAGTGTTTCAGGGTGGATTTTTCCTTTTGACAAAATGAGTTTGATTTCATTTATTCATGCAATCATTTTCATCGAGGCCAAAGGAAAGTTGAACACGGCGTCCAACCGCAACATCTGCTCACCAGAAGCGACATTGTGAGCAAAGAGGAGCATCTTATTTTGGGAGCATTGCGTTGTGCTTTAGCTAACATTAGAATCAGAATCTCCAGTCGGTTAGGCTAACAAGTATTTCTTTCATGCCTCTGCACACCATGACCTTTGCACTGCCTTTTTTTTCCCCGCACTTTTACTACATTTTGGTTAGTCTGCAAGTAAGCTGATTCGAGGGTATGAACACCAGAGAAGGTAAACTACAGCAAAGAGCACAGACATGTCCATCAGGCTTAGCTGAAGCTACAGGGACTGGAATCAGATTTGTTTTGCCCCCCCAACAAAATCTCTTAACTTGGCAGGATGGCAGGTTACCAAAAGTCCAATAAACAAGCTACTTGTGAGGTCATGTGACTTTTTGTTTCCAGGTCCTGGTTCACTTGTAATTGGGCAGTGTGAGCCTAAATACACCAAACACAAAAATGCAATAAAGTTAACTTTTCCATTATGGGTCAGACCAAAAGAAAATTCGCTGTAGGTGTGATTGCACCCTTAAAGGATAGCGTCATTGATGAATTTGCCATATTCCCTGCCCACCAAGACTCCTCTGTCGGCATCAATGTGAGGTGTTTCACTCCAAAATGAATTCCAAAAAGTGGCACCTACTTCAAAATGTATTATTGATTGATATTATCGAAGTGGAAAGCTATCGGAAAAGTGAAACGCTGAGATCCTCCACCGTCTGTGTTCCCATGCAGGGTGAAGCAGTTGACTGATGAAGAGGAGTGTTGCATCTGCATGGACGGCAAGTCTGACCTTATTCTGCCCTGCGCACACAGCTTCTGTCAGAAGTGCATTGACAAATGGTAAGATCAACACCCCTGACTCTGAGGAGAAATCTTACATTTGTTCCAATATTTGTTCTATTGCCATGTAAACATAAGTCAGAGAAAAAATGTCTCCCTTGATACAATCATAAACACCGGTCTCTACTCTACTGTAGGAGCGGGCAGAGCCGGAACTGTCCGATATGCCGCCTGCAAGTGACCGCTGCCAATGAATCGTGGGTCATGTCCGACGCCCCCACAGAGGACGACATAGCCAGCTACATCCTCAACTTGGCCGATGAGGCGGGCCACCCACACAGGCCTTAACACTCAACATACTGAGCCACTTTGACGACGGGAGAAATCAACCCAGATACTAAGTAGACTTTACATAAATGTCATTGAGAAAAAAATGGGAAGGTGAAGCAGAGGAAATCAGCCTGGTCCCAATATATTGTGTTTGTGGGTGCCAGGTTAGGAAAATAAAAGCCCTCCATATCCCAAGATTCTCATTGGAACCCACGTAGAGTAGATGTGGTGCTTGATGGAAACCGTATATGTGGTAATACCTAGTGGAAATTATATATTTATAATATGTTATATTGAAACAGAGTAACCAGAAGTACAAGTCTTGCTTTTTTGGGTTGATTTAACCTTTTGACCAACATGGGATAAGTAGACCGGAGTCGGCATCAACCAGGCGTCTTAGAATAGGAGTCCTGATCCAAGTTCAGTGTTGCCTTTCACAATATTATGAAAGAGGTAGACGCAGAGACAAGTTAAGTGAACTGAGGTCAGCACTCGTATTCTGAAAGTATGACTCATATGTATTAAAGTTCTTAGAGTAGAAGTGCTAAACTAAGGTCACCAGACATGCCCCCGCCTGTTTCTGGCCCAGCTGCAACGCCGAAGCTGATCATTATTTCCACCTGAAGAGCTGTTGTCTAGTCAGTGTAATGTAATATTGCATGTTTCTATCCCACATGACGCCTTATGAACCGTGTTATGTGCACCTATTGAGTACGGCTTTGATCCAGGTCATTGTGACTATTAGCTTTGGGGCGTACAGATGTGAGCGGGGTTTGATTTTATGGCATTCGTTGCTGTGGCGTTTTCTTCACTGTTGGAAATCACCACTAAGTATATTATGTTTTTTTTGTTTTTTTATTTTCTTCTTTTTACAATTCAATTTTACGTCTGGTCGCTGTAGAAGTACTGTAGTGACGTTCCACCAACAAATATATTTCAACCACCCTTGTCTGTGCTCTGCTTGGTCATGGCTAGTAATAGAATCTAAACTCTAGTGGTTGCACTGAAATATGAATTGAGGTTTTGAAATGGGCAGCTTTTTAATTGCAAAAGAACCTAAGTTGTGTAGACTTTGAAGTCATGTAGTAGTTTTAACTAAGCAGGAAATGCATTTCAGGAAATGTATTAACCTTTAACCTATTTTTATCAGGACAATACAACTTTCTATTTTAAAACTAATGCATTACTTACACAGGTGGTGGTGTGGAATGACGAGGCTCAGCTTTCTGTTGGCTAATATTCAGTGAGCTCAACAGGTTTTTGCATCCGGTAGGTAGTTATCAATATTAATCGATCATCTAACCTGGTTTGCAACACATTCAACATCACTAATTAACACTTTTCATATAATAGAGCCTAAAGATGTGAAAGTGAAATCTGACCAAAAGTAATTTTTGGTTGTCCATGTTGACAAATTGCACTTTTGAACCTTACTGTAGCTTTCTCGGTCTTTGCCGGAGACCTCCGTGTTATACATCGTGCAGTACAACAGGGTTGCACCTTGGAAAGGCAGCGGAGACCTGCTGTGGTGGGTAAAACTATCTGACACTGTAATCCCTTCAGAGCAGTCGGCACCAAAAGATGTACAGCAGTAGACAGGATGTTGTGCACCCAATTAAACGGGTCCAGAGGCTCATCTCGCCCACTTCACCTTATACTTTCCATCGTATGGTCATTTCAAGGAATAAGATTAAGAAGATGGAAAATGATCTCTATTATTCATTATGATAGAAATTAGTTGTAGCATTTGATTTATCCCAGAAAACTGGAGAGAATCGATGCTGAATTTGGCATTCAGGTCATTTTTTTTGCTTAAACACAGTCAAAACTTTTGATCTCAAGCACAAAAATTGGGTGCAAACTGAGCACACAAACCTAAATACTGTGTAATATGATGTTGCAGCCTTAAAGGGTAATTCCGGGATTTTTAAACCTAGGTCTTATTTTTACATGTACATGTACCTATCAGTCATTTAGACCCCAAAATATGTAAAAAATAGGGCCCAGGTTTAAAAATCCCAGAATTACCCTTTAAGTTGGTAGCATTCAATCTTACTATACAATTCTGGGCACATGACTATTATTTTTGGGAACATTTTGGTTGCAATATGTCAAAGATTGAAACCTACCATCCTTACTGTATAATCCTTAATAAAAAGGTATCCACTTTTTGCACTTTACTGCTTTGTGTTTTGTCAAGTAGAAATAAGGTTGACACCACTGTGATTGATGACGTATCGCTTGGATTTAATTAAAGAGAAAAAGTATATAATTCAAATGACTTTATTGTGATATAAAAAGACATTTATCCAGCTCATCATGTGACCATGCAAAGTAAAGCTTAAGTGACAAAAACGTGAATGCTGTCATGCAACAATAAAACATCTAAACTGATTTAACTGGTTTATGATTTTCAACCCGTCTTCTCCCACTAGGTGGCCTGCAGGGGCCTGCTGGTGCTGCTGTTTACTGTAACCGTTGGCTGTTTTCACTGCCTCATCGAAGCTGTGACTGAATCAGGGTTGGGTATTTGGGTACATGTATTGCACTCAAGTTGACGTCTGGGTGTGACACATGGTCACACCCAGGGGGGCAGAGGGAACATTAAGGGGAACAAGCTTTTAAATGAAAAGCAGCTAGTTGGAATTTTTGTCAGGAAATTTGTGCATGGAGTCAAAAAAAAAATCCAGTGGCCAACAGCAGAAGACTATAAGCACAGGTCCTCAGTGAACCTACTTGGGGTTGATGCAGCTTAAGAAATATTCTATCATGTAAAAAAAGAAAAAAAAAGAGAAAAGGTTCACAGATGCAAATGGCATGCTGTGCTGTTCTGCACTCTATATGAAAAGGGAGAAGACAGAAAGAGGGCAATCATTCTGATGGACTACTCTGTTACTCACGTATAAACTCACGAAACTCAGTCAAATTGTCTTGGGAACATGCAGAAACTCCAGTGAAATCCACTGTAAATCAGCGCTAACTTGGATGGATGACAATTTCCAGTTCAATGGTGTCACTCCATTCGCTCAGTGTGAGCTGACTGCCTATGGACGTGTCCCTTCTAACACAAGTTCAGACGTCCAACCCCTAGATAATACACTTATCGCAAGAGAATGAGGTCCCTAACCCAGTTAAACTGAGGTGCAAGATATCAAGGATTATTGGAAAAGTTCCTCCACACGGCCAAAGAGCCAAAGGTTAAGTTTTTGCCGTACTGTATCGAGCAGGCCGACCCAAATTCTGCCGGGGTCAGCTTGAAATAGTGAGAAGATGTCAGGAAGGTGTGAAAAAAAGTCTAGCCGCTATCTAACCTAACCTCCCTTTATCCCCATCAGTAGATATTAAGACGCGGCCTGTGCCGGCGTGGCCTATCACTCAGCGGATGCAGTGCCAGCCTCTGTCTTCACCGCGTCCACCAGAAAACTGAGCTCGTTGCACAGTGTCTCGTGGCGGTAGGCTATACGGATTTGTGCTACGTTGGTCCGCCGAATATCGTTGCCCTCCGGTCCATCCTGCAGGTAGTTGGAACCGATGAAGTGTTTCTTTTCCTGTGGGAAAACGGGAAAAGAGATACAGATATATACCAGATATTGCATGTGTCATTTTTCAGCATTTAGCTGACGCTCTTATCCAGAGTGACTTTTACAGGTTGGGGTTCAGTCACTTCAACACATGCAGGGCCTTTGCAGGAATCTTTTGACCTTTCACTTATAGGACAAGCTCTCTCACCACGTGGCCATGCTGCTGTCCTACTGAATGTTTCACCCCGGTACCGAGACACTGCCAGAAGGAATATGAGCTACAGGGATACATTTCCTTTTGGACGGTCCTCCCAACTGTCAGCATGTGGGTATTTTGAGAAGGGTCAGAACTAAGTGGGCAAGTGGTGCTGCTTGCCACATCATACTGGATCATTCTCCCTATGCAAGCTGGTGATAGTTTAGTAGCTTAGCTTAAATTGCACAAAAAGCTCTGACTCCTTATTGATTTCACCTATTACATTAACTTTAGTAATGACAGGGAGATGTAACTGAAGGGAGGGAGACTGGCTAAAGATTTTTTGAGCCTTTAGACAATTCACTGAGGAACAGATTGTGCAACAGAGGGAGTGCAACTCAATATTAGCAAGGTAGGGCTAATGTAATGTACTTGTGCTTTGTTTGTTCAGGGAAAGGTTTTGCTGAGCCAGAGAGCCTTTTTCAACAATGCCCTGCTTCACATTCATACACTCATTCTGCAACAAGTCCAGGTAAGTTCTCTTAGTGTTGTTGAAAGGCATTCTGGGAAATGTAAGAAATCAGTAACTTCAGCAGAAGAAGAGAAGGCAGGTTGAGGGTAAGTGAAAACTAAAACTTACACAAGACTTCATCACAAAGTCTTGGAATGCACTGAACATTGTATTTTGATGATACATAACTGAGTATCGGAGGGTGGAATTTTCCTGCCTTGCTCAAAGGCACTTTGACAGTAGTTGTTGAGTGAGGAGGGATCGTCACTGATTCACTTTCCTCTCCCAGATCTCATCTAACCATTAGAGTCTGTCAGAGCAGAGTGTGGTTGCAGAGTACCTGATGAGAGAGGCCGCTCTGCAGCACACTGTTCCTGGCTATCTCACACACATCACAGGTGCTCAGCTTCCACAACTGGGCTGCAATGGCATACTCCTCCATCAAGGCCTCCTGAAAGGGTTCAAAGGAACATCTGTCATGAATTACTGTGTTAGTGGTACCAACGTCTGCACCGTTGTCACCAAGACAAATCCCAGCGATTAAAGCGACTTTGATTCTGAGGAAAACAAATGATTCGATAGACCTGCCCTCGTCGTGTCGTGGGTCTGACCTTGGTGTAGTGGAACTGCATGGGGTCGTCGGTGGACAGTGACACACACAGGCCTTTGTGGAGAAACTCTCGCAGGGGGTTCTTGGAGTACTCCAGGAAGAGGCTGTTGTTGCTGAGGGGGGACATGGCAATGGGGATCTGTGCCAGGTAGTACAAGTACTGCAACACCGGACTCTGGGTAGGGAGAGGTGCAGAGGGGGCTCCATTACTTGAAGTTAATCCTTTAATATCTCTAAAACACGAATGATGCATTCTGTAAAAGTGGAAATACCGAACACTTTTTTGATTTTTTTGGCACGGACATCGAATATTGGCACAAAATACCAGCTATCAGCAGCTTCAATTCACAAATATCGGTATCGGCATTCAAAAACCAACATTGGTCGAATCCTTGTCATCAGAGTTTAAGACCTCACCTTCTTGAGGTTGAGGCCGTGGGAGATGTTGTCTGCTGTGAGGAAGGCGGAGACCAGGTGGGTGATGGAGCCGGCCTCGCCGCAGTGGGGCCGAAACTGGAAGGTGTTAAGACCTCGCTCCCTGGGGAGGGACAAGGAATGACACACTGTACTACAAATAGGAAAATCTAATCCAATAAAAGGAGCGATTAGGGGCTTTAAGACGTTTGGATTCACCGTACACTGTCAATTAAAATCTGTGTCTGGTGTAATGTTGCAGAACCAGACAGAATCCAGTCGCCATTACAAACATGATGGAAGTATAAGCATCTTCAGTGTATGCATTCTCACGTGGCTTTTTCATTTTAAACGGTGGGAATCAACGTTTATCAGCGAAATGTTCAGTGAGAGGAGAAACAGTGTAGTAGAAATATATACTCATACAGAATTAACTGCAAATCTATTGTTGGCAGGGACATACATTAGAATCAGAGGGCGATGCAACAGGGCCCCGATTTTATTCTCAGAAAATGTCATAATCAATACGTGAAATAATGAATATGACAGTTATCATTTAATTTCATATATTTAGGACTTTTCAGAACCTGATCAATACCAGTTAGAATGAAATACAAAATCAATTTGGCAACTGAAATAAACGTCTGAAAATTTCAACAACTACGGACCTTTCAGAATATACCAGGTCTATGAGCGGGATGATTTCTCACTGGAAAAACAAAAGACTAAGAACATTTTTAATACATCCAAGAGTGAATTTAGTAACTTAAAATGTTATATTTAAGTGTATTGAAGACCTTTTAAGACCACCGTGAGTTCAGATAATGCACTAACATGATCCAGATTCTCAAGTGTTATTAGATTGGTGTTGGATGTTGTAAGAACAAATGCAAGGTTGCATGCACAGAAAGCATGCAGGACTTACTTGCGCAGGTTGTTGAGCACCATGATGTTGGCGTACATGTGGAAGAGGTAGTAGCTGTAGGGAGGGTTGTCGTCGGCGGTCCACTCTTCGGGCTTGGGGCTTTTGTAGGAGAACATGTGGTCGCTGTGTTTGGACTCATCGTCCACGCTGTCAAAACCTGTCACCTACAGCACAACGGGGAAAAAAAAAAAGAGATCTCACCAAACCCTGTCATACACCAAGATAAAAACACATCCAGTACACAAGATCTAATGCAATTTAGGGTGAACCTATGTTGAAGCCTGGATGGAGAGCAGGGATGTCATTGAGGCTATCAAGAGAGCGCCCTCCCATCACGTTTTGTTCGTTCGACAGCTGACCCTTCTAGCTGTTCAACAACCCCGAAACCAAATTACACCACCAATCACAGGTGAAAGGGATATCTGACCCTTCTGGTTTGAAAAGGCCCATACAGTAGAGAAACATAAAATCTGGGGAAAACGAATGACAAAGCCATTTCATTGATTCAGAAAGTTCCCCTTTCTTACTCATTCCAGCCTTAAAAAGGACTTACATATTTTAGGAACACGTGTATTTCTTTGTTCTTCTGCGGATTGACTGTAGCCTCAAAGAGAGGGAGGAAAATGTTCTCCAGCATCTTGGCGAAGTGTGGGATTAACTTCCTTGACCTGAAAATATCACTGCAAGACAAAGGAATTCTGTTAGCTCATCTCTCCAAACAGACAACTCGGACATTCATCATGTTTCTTTATTTAGAACAGCCTGTTGAGTAATGTTTCTGGACACATGAACTACACCCTTATCGTGGGACGTTTCATCACTTATCATCACTTTTGTTATGGCCAAAGAGCTGAGATGTATACATTTTTGTAACTTTTGAGGGAAAAGGCTTGTGTACTTGTACGTGCAGTTACAAAACTACATTTCCCATGAAATGGCCTCTGTTCACCATAAGGAGTGTACTAAAATTACCTTTTTTCTGGTGGGAAAGAGTGTACACTAGCCAAAGACTAACTATTGCTCGCTACAAAATTTTCATGGTGAAACGTTAGCTAGTAGTGTACTATTGTCCTGTTTTGCTCCAGACTGCCATCACTCGTATATCAAGTCAACATGTTAACTTTGCAGTTCCCCGCTACGCATTTGGAACAGTCCATACTAGGAAGTTGTGCCTTGTTCGTATCAAACCATACCATGTTTCAGAATGGGAACTGTACACTTTGTATTTTGCTTATATGAAGTAATCTAAAAGTAGTGGAATAGACAGGAGTGAGCCATGATGATATTGTGGGAAAGCAAGGTCCAGAGAGGGTCTTGAACCTGGTTGAACGGTTGGGACCCAAAATAGATATGAAGGGTTTCATTTCAAAATGCTATTTATCCATATCCACATTTTGCTACCTAAAATTTATCATTAAATATTTAGATGATTCCACCCTCAGAAACAGAACTATTTGTAAGAAAATGTGTTAAGATGACTCATGACTTTATTAGCAACCCACAATGTGTCTTACTGTCATAGCTGCAATCATTTGGTACAAGAATACTAGCATATTTTAAACCGGGGCCAAATTTCAAGATTATATTGACTCTGTGGTCCCTGGCAGAAAAGCTTGAAAAGGATATAAATACAATATTTGTCTAGGGTCAGGGATGAGTCTGCTTTCTCACAGGAATATGTCTGCATTCCTTTGGCACTTACAAGATCCTGGGGATTTGGATCATCCAGCGCATGTTGGGGGAGTGGACTTTATGCTTTATGAACCAGGTTGCCAGGCTCTCCCACTCCCCAGGGGAACGGCCGTATATCGACAGACGAGGCTCGGCATGCTGGTACTTACTCTCCTCCAGCTCGTGAGCCACTTCCTGGCACAGGAAACAAACCACAGGAAGTTGCTGATGTCCCATGATAAAGCGAACATGGCTGATGATTCAATAATTAGTCTTTGATGACATATTTAGTTGGAAATATTGCAGATATGAAAGAAAGTGAACATGTCTGAAGGCTTTCAGTGTTCTGGGTGATTTTTGTACGTATACTGTAATTATACCTGCTCTAACTAGCATCTCAGAGGAGCACCAGTACCGTAACCTATGCTACTAATCATGTCAATCTTCAGTCTATCAACAAGACATTACATACACTGTACATGTGTGGCAATGATCAATTTCAAATGAAAAGGAAAAAAAAAGCTTGATAAAGTCGATACCTTGATGAGGCGTGCAAAGTATTCTCCTTCGATGTAGTTATCTGTCTTCAAGTAAATCTCTCTGAGTTCGCTGGCTCCCACTGGGTTGTATTTGGAGTTGAACTTGTCAAAGCGATGGAATGTTTGTCTTCCCTGACAGAACAATTCGTGAGAGGGGGTGAATCTCATCTACCGATGATCGCATTTCCATTCCAACAAAATGATGTGTTCATTATATTCAGATTACACAGTCAGAGGACTTTGCATGCAGCTCCAAAAATAATTGCAAAACACCATATGAAATGCATGAACACCCGTAATTGCATCCTTGTGTCAACAACTGCAGGTTGGTGAAACATGTGCTTTAGGTTTGTGCGAAATACAAATGAACTATTGGCAGGCACATACAGTGGAGTCATCATGTAAATACAGGATAAAATGGACACTGTCAACAGCTCTTGGCATTAAGAACACTGTATTTCTAGAAACATTATGTAGGTGTTATGGGAATAGTGTTTGTTCTTACAGCGTGCACGTCCAGTGAATCCACGGTGAGGTCGTAAGGGTCCATGGTGAGGTTGTCGAACACCTGCTTGAGGGAGATCTTCTGACTGCCCTTCTGCAGGACCACACGGTCTGCCTCTGTCTGGTATGTGGTCTGGATAAACCTCAGCAGATGCTTCTGGTTCATGCAGGCGGCGGCATGGATGTGTGTGTCCACCTGGGTGTGACAGGACGCAACAAACAGGAAGCAACACGTGTTCGTCAATGCGCAGAACCTACTCGGTAGTTGTTGAAGCGAGCAGCACTTTAAAAGCACATGGGCCTACTGTACCCAAGCACATGATAACAACCGACCTTTCTGACATTGTAGAAGTCTCTGTGTGGAACGCTTTTCAGCTCTTTCAGCTCCGCCATTTCATTTAACATCTCATGGAGGTAGAACTTAGAGGCCAAGAAGTTCAGCCGTCTGTGACAGTAGGTTTTCCTGTGAGGCAACACAACATGAGGTCATCATAACACGTCCTGCAGGAGAACATCATTACACACATTAACATCTGGGAGCTGCCCAGTGCAACCACAGTCTTCTGTTGCTGGCCACTGAGCAGCTCCACTGGACCAATGTTAAGTGCCATACTCAAGTGTGCCTCAATGGTAGGTGTTGAGGAAAGGGAAAGGGTTATTCACTTTCCCTATACAGATGTTCCCAGTCAGGAAGAGCACAGTCAGTGAGTACAGTCACAAACATCAACTTTGCCAAAATGTGTTAAACCTGTGCAAACGGTACATTTGGGCTTATGAGGTTAAGAATATACAATAACATTTGTGTTCTCACGTTGGGCCGTCGGCTATCATGGCGAGGACGTGGCTCAGGTCAATGGCGAAGGTCTCAAGGTCGGGGTAAGGAAGGCTGTGGGGAAGCTGTTGTTGCAGGGCCTCGGCGTTGTCGTACACATGCACTATGCCATCCTTCATCTTCAGCTCGTAGTTCAGGTCCTCTGGGATGCCCTCCATGGAATATGGGTCCTCCCCTTCACGAGGGCAAGGCCAGATGTCTACAGATGATGGGAGTCGATAAACAAATGCAGGCAAATGAGGAATACAATAATAATTAACTTTATTTATAGAGCGCATTTCAATAAAGAGGTAGAAAGTGCTTTAAAGACAATAAAACAATCATAAAAGACAATAAGATAAATAAAAATGGCAGACATGGATTACAGAAGAATAAAGCGTACAATGTGAATAAAATAGGTAAACAACTGACAACTAATTTTGCCAGCCTCAGCTCCTCAAGCAGCATTTAAAGTCTAGGGACCCAGATGACATTGTTTCTCGCTCAATAACTACCCAGTTCTTCTTCTATTTATTCCAAACAAACTGCTGCTGCCAGAAACATAAAACACATCACTTCCTGTGCTGCCGAGGATTTTTTTCTCAGGAGACCTACCTGACACCGGGTGTTTAGAACAGCTTTCATGAACTGGTTATAAGTTGAATCATTATTGTGTTATATCAACTGGCAATAGAATAGACGTATGGGCGTTTATTTATATGAAAACGTCACAGATTTTTATTTTAAGCCTAGAGGAAGAGGACTGTTTTGCAAACTTTTTCCAATCAGGAATACCTAGTTTTGTTTTTGGTACAAGGTATGCATGATTCTCTAATACCCCCTACCTGGCAAAACCTCATCCTCCTCCCTCCACTTCTCGGTTTCAGCGCTGCGGAGGAACCTGGCGGTGGTCCTGGGGAAGCGGTGGTAGGCCAGCCTGGAGTACTTCTCTCGGATGAACAGAGCTTTCAGGAGACTCTTGGCTGCCTGCTCATAATCCTCAACTGTGATCTGGAAATGTTCATATTTATCACCCTTTTGTCCAATGTGAATTCAAATATTTAAAAGGTATGCATTGAGAATTTTAGTCGGATATTTGTCTTCACCAGACACTAGAGGACAAAGGTTTTATATTTGCTCTTTAGTTTCCGCTAAGGGCTTCTTATTCTTCACTGAAACCAACCACATCTAGCTGCAGGCTTTTGACAAACCTAGAAACTTTTGCTCCCAAAGTGTCTGATGCAGAAGAAATAAACAACTAAAATTCAAAATGTCAAAGTTTTCACTGATTTTATCAGTGTGGAAAACAGTTCTGATGTTGGGCAAAACTGAATGTTTATGTGTAATTTCACACGTCTTCATCCCATTTACCCCTGCACAGTAATCTCCACTGATGGTAACCCGCTGGAACTCTGGGATGTTCTCCGGGAGGGAAGGTTCTGGTGTGGCCGGGGAGAGCAGAGGGGAAACCGCAGACAGGGCCCAGTCACCGCTGACGGGTATCTGCAAAGACATTGACTGCGAACGCTTCATCTTAAAATTTTTCTTCCTGGAGACACACAAGGGAGAACGACCGTTACCCTACTGTCAAACAAAACACACATCTGCACAGGCAGGTTTCAGAATGCTTCTTGATTTCCCTGTTGTATACAGTGGGATTTCAACAGGTTTCAAGTGACCAAGTGTCATGAGACTCACTGAACACCTATTAACTTTCAAATGAAGCAAGCAAAAAAAAAACAATGAAAAACAATGAAAAATATGTAATTGCTGTTATATGGGTTTTCTGCAAAGGCAGCAATGAGCCTTATCATAAAAGTAACAACACTCTACAACAGCTTGTTGCATCACTTTGTTAATGGTGTGTTTTGGGAATCAAACCTGTGACCTTCTGATTACTTTGTTTCTAATACGTAACGCATCCTCTGGGCGGCCATATTGGAGGTCCTCAGTGCCTGGGCAACAGTGGCTGTGAACAGCTGATTGCGTTTGTAAACAACTTGGCCACCTCAACAGAATCGACTAGACATGGTTCATTTCTGATCCCACCCACCAACCCAACCTCCACGTTATGTCAATGTCAATGTTGTGTCTCCTCCACATACTCCTTTTGTGGTGGGGGAATGGATTTCTCTCACATTTCATGCATGGGTCATGTTATTGGCATTTTAATCATGCTCATTTCATGAACTTTCAGGAGACCAGGCTGCGTAGCTTCCTGTGTCACAGTCACCTACATTTGGGAACAAATTTACCTTAACAGACTATTGACTTTTATTTTTACTTGACCTACACCCATATCACAAAAAATATTTTTCAGGTATCACTCTTTTCCTTGCCCAGTTGTTACATATTTAACCATTATTTGTGTACAGCCAATGCTCCATCGGACCTCCTTGATGGTGCCAAAGATTGTTGAGATTTGTTACACAACTACAAAGTCTCAATAGAACGAAAGGTCATATTGAATCAAACGTATCTCCATCTGACCTCTTAGCAGACTCCTCAGACTGCTGCTCAGCCAGCTCCTTCAGCAGCTCCCGCTCCCTGTCCTCATGCAGGCCAATGGGGCAGTCCTCTGGCACGGTGAACATAGCCAGGGCATCCTTGGTGTCTTCCTGCTTCAGGGCTGTGGCGTACACCTTCTCCGCTAGCAGGCGGACCTTCTCATCCACGTCATTCAGCGAGATCCTGGGGAACTGCCGTGGCATCTCTGAGGGAGCAGAGAAACATTAACACTTTTGAGTTTTTCCGAAGGCTTTTTTTGTGTTACAGATCAGGGCTGGCTTTCCAAAAAGCATCTTAGCAGCATCTCCTCCTACTTGCAGTGGAAGCCAGAGGATATCAGTGATAGGTTGGTTTTGGGAGAGTAGGCATTCATCTTCAACTTGTGTAGGTCTAGTGTTGAATTGTGCTGAATGTGGTTTATGAGTGCATGTTTTTTGTGTTTTCACTGCAGATAAAATGCCATTCTCTTATGCTGGAGCACTTTACATTGGTATTAAGTGGGTAATACCATGGTAATGAGTAAATCAAAGTGATATGGATAACCTCGTTCACTGGTGCTAGACAAGGATTGAACTACAAAACTCAAATTAGATCTACACAACTTGCTTGCACCTTTGTGATTACTAGGAAATTAAGATGAGCTACAGTAGTCATTAGTTACTGAAGTTGTTTTCCTCTTATACCTCACAAACTTCCCAAATAGGCCTATGGTTTGTTACCATAGGCCTACGAAGATGGTAGTTACTATGTAATAACATACTGTAGTTTTAGTGTCCAATTAATGTGCTGAGATGTCCAGCAGTATCTAACATGCTATGAAATATCACTGCGGTTATGGAAAGAAAAATGTTATCTTAGCGGTGGCAGCAAAATGAATACCAGCAAGGTAAAACATGAGACCGACAAGTTTTAGGGAAGGGGGGTAAGGGGTGAGTTATGCACATTTTGCAACGCCTCAGCTTAAATCAGACCTGTAAACATGTCCTGAGTGGCTGACTCGTGTTTCAGGGCCGGCTGCATGTGCTGCCACCATCTCAGTCAGGTTACAGTAAACACGACTAATCGCCGGTATGGCCAACTTTGACACTGTGACCTTTGACCCCCAGGGATCGGGGGTCACACTTTCAGGAGTCGAACGACACTGAGGGAGGTATGAGACACAAACAAAAACCTGAAAAGAGTTCACTCCCTGTATTGTTTGTCTATTTGTTCACCACAATGTTCAGTTCAAACTTTCTTTTTGACATAACATGATGAATGAAGTGAAGTCGACCTGGTTTCTGATCTCTATTTATGTTGATGTAACCCTTTTTGTTAGTTAGTTATCATGTAAACACTGTACACTAGGTGGAACGAAGGACTGGATCAACACTGAGCTCATTCAGCCAGTCACCCAGTTGAATCTCTTCCTTGGCTCTTAGCCTCATAGGAAGCATATCTTTTAGAGGACTGGTTGACAGTTGATGTATTTATTAAAAAAAAATTAATTCCAATGAGTTTTCATGGTAACCTTCTGGTTCCTCTCAGAAACTTTTTCAACAATTCCTGACATTTCTTTACTGTAAATAGAAATTCTGACCCTTTGTTGTTACAGCCACGGTTATTTGCAGACCATCACTTGGGTTCCCAAGACTTTGTGATGGGAAAACTGTTATGTTTACTCAAAACGGCCCATTTCTAGTCCATACCCACGGCAGTAACCGTGGTCCTATTTTCAGCACTGATTCAGTGACTTCATGTTTTGATCAGACCTGATGTAGGACACCAGTTCTTTAGATAGCTTTGACACTATATTTACGGCCTTTGGGTGTTACATCTTCTGTTGCTACCCAATATCCCCTCGGTATTGGAGCTGTTTGGCTATTACGATCACCATGTCATCATGTTGCTAATAATATTAGCTTTGCAGCCGCTGTGGGTCTCTTGGCCAGAATCAATCCTTGTGTAGTTATGTGAATCAACAAGCACAGGACTGGTATGTTCAGCACTACTGTATCATATGGCACACTGCTCTGCTGTTGACTCCCCCCGTCCCACCAAATGTTGGCATGCAACTCTATCCATCGGAGAACTTTGAACAATCCCGGCACCTTCACAGATGACACCGTGAACATTAACCCCCGCATTGGCAGAATTTCAAGCCCGTTCCCCCGCCCAGCCCCGTTAGGAAGCCTGCATTCTAGACGAGCCTTTCCCAGCATGTGTATGGTTTCCCTGCTGGAACAGCTGAGCAGTCCCATGGACGGAGCCCTTGACCCACTTCCCATCTATGTAAACTTGACCTACACTAGACAGTCCTAGTTAGGACTGGTTTGTTTGTTTTCTAAGTGTGCAATAAAATTTGACGTATTACACTGATATTTGTGGATGTCCTTGTGCTTGTGTGGGAAGGTGAAACCTCCATGTAACATTTCACAACAACATGTCATCAAAATGGCAACTCACCACATCTCACTGTAAGTAGTATCTTTAGAAATAACCCCCCCTATTTCAGGTTCGGCTCTTGTCCCATAATCTGCTTTATTTTGGTCTTTTCTGGACTCTGGAAGTGGACTGACCATCAAACCTGACCGCCTTATGCTTACGCATTCATTGATCCTCACATTTACTCATAACTGTCATTATACAACACCCCATTGTCACTACACAGCTGCATTCTCAGTAGAGGTAGCTCTATCGGTCTCTTACCTTCTACAGCGATTTTGGCCATGCCTGGCTCTATCTCTTGAGTCTGTCTCCAAGCAGTGAACTTGTCAGTCTGTTGAGAATCTGAGGGAATCTTGTTTGGACTCTTGTTTGGACTTGCTGTGGCTCCACTATTCTTGTGATGTTGACACTGTCAAGACTGTTCTCACATCTATCTGCCGCCTCTTTGTCTTTCTGTCTACGATGTGTCTCGCCTTTGGATTTTCATCCCAACTGGCTCTGTCAGGCTTTGCTTTGCTGTTTATCTGGTCCTGTGCCTGTGTGTATGATGCAGCTGCTGGTTGTTGCTGTCTTGAGTGTCCTTGTACTCCTCTATTTTAGGGTGTTGAGAGCGTCATGGCGACAAGACCTGCTAATCCAAGCTGGTATGTCACGGCTGGCTCCTGGTATGTAGTTGACTCTATCTCTGAGGTGGGGCAATAAGGATTTCAAAGCCCTGGAAAAGCCTTTACTTAACCTGATGTCAAAGCTGAATACCTTTTTACCCATTCATCAAGGTTTGAAAGACCAGAAAGGCCCTTTATTGGATGTAAACTGAGCTGAAGTGTCCATAGCTCTATTTCAGACTTGGGAGGGCATGAATTTGTTTTATCCAGAATCCCTTTTTTTGGGCAAATGAACTTGCAAACATGTCAAATGTAAACAATCCCTGCTGCATAAGCTTACTAGTGTCAATAAATGATGACCAGTTAGGCGTTAATGTAATAAGCCCTCTGCAATTATGTCAATAAAACGGCTGTGGGAAGCTGTGGCCTGGCAAAGTTATTTTCACTGCTGTGGAGTGGCAGCGTGCTTGCTAGGAAGTTTGGCTGGTTAGCTTGACACCTTTGGCTGCTGTTATAAACGTTTCAATACTCTGCTGGGACGCTGGGATGCTATCTTGAATGTATGATAAACACTGACTACTACTCTACTTTTCAGCTGCTAACCAGTGTTCATGTACTGCTTTTCATTATATCATATTTCCTAATTTGTTATATAAATATATCTTTTTATTTTTACTTCATTTTATGCTGCATATATTTTGATATTCTTCACAGATTTTCCTTTCGTATATATTTTTTCAGATGTTTCATTAAATTTTCTTTGTCTCAGTATGTTCTGTTGCATATACACTGTAAATTGATATAGTTTCAGATTTCTTCATTCCTATATTTATACTTAATGTTCTTAATGCGTTGTAATCCTCAGTTGTGTGACGTTTAATGCCCTACATTTGCTTTTACATTGAAATTCTATCAGCATATATCATCTTGTAACTATACCGTAAATTACAGTTTTTCATTATCTCACATTTTCAAATTTGTTATATATTGAATATATTTTAGCATTTACTTTTTCATACTGCATGTAGATAGATTTTCAGATATTTTGCAGATTTTCCACTCATTTTTTTGAAGGTCAATGATTAGTATGTGTGACTATAAACTGCACTTTGAAGTCTCAAATCAGCACTCCTATTCCAATAGATGAACATGAGATCAGATCAATGAGGAGTATGAGAAGTATAAAGCAGTAGGCTATGGACTGGACTACCCATGCACATGAGTATTTAGGACCAAGGCTAACATACAGTGCATGGGTTTCTGTTTCTATTTCAACTTTGCGCATGACCATTGAAGCGCTTGACAGCAAGATGTCAATAGATAAAACGTAAATTAGGTCCTCCACAATATTTGCTCCAATAAAAAACTGGCGGAGCAAGAATGGCGTGTGGACCTGCTTTGAATTTGCCGTTTAATCCTTGTCCAGGTGAGCAAGGGGGATATGTGTATCACTTCAATTTACCCAGGATTCCTACGGTCATGGAAAAGTCACGGAATTCAAAAATGTTTTCCAGGACGTGACAGATAGACAGGAACGGTGAGAAGAGACCACTGGCAGGCACACACAACATGTACACACAACATAAAACTTAGAAACCAGTCTGCAGCTTTTCAGCTCAGACTCCTCCATCGGCGCGCCTTCCGCCAGTTGTTCAGGTCAACTTTTCAGATCCAAATACACAAGTGTCTTTTAGGTTGGTGTGCTAATCCTAACCCACTGGAAGCCAAACACAAAGGTTAAACAGCTCCAGGCTGCAATTGGCCATTTAGTCTTAATTGGCCAGGGCCAATCAGCAAAAAGGTGTAGGAGCCCCTGTTACCCGAGATGTCAACAGATACCAGGTCAGCCCTGGCATAAATACGTCATTTATGAGTGGAAATGAGAGTTGAAGTTTCTTGTGTTCCTAAAGTGAGGCCATTGTCATCGTTGCTGGTCATTGCTGCTGTATTTTGTGTGTATGTGTGTGTACGTGCGTGTACTATGTTCATACTAACTCACCTTTCCCAAAGCAAGGGGCAGACTGCTGCTTAAAGAGGGGTGTTTCGCTTCTCTTCATATTGATGTTTATTGACCTGGGAGAAAAACAAAGATTAAGTTAACATTGGCTTCATCCACAATGAAGTCATTTTCCAGTAAGTAATGAACTAAGGATTCAGTTCAGATTGGGTTTGGGATGTAGTGCACAAAATCGAGGTGACAACACTTTTGAGCCAAGTGGCAGTTAGCTGGTTGGGCAAGAGTCACATTTGGTGTTTTGCTGGTTTTAGTATTTCCTGTCTTTTCTGTAGAAAGACTAACGCTCACCCAGCCAAACTTTGTAACACTGCTGGAGGTCCAGTATATCAGAAGGAGAAGAGAGAAAGGTTTGACATCTTAACAAGTCAAACTAAATAGACACAAAATAGAAACACAGCGGAGCTCGGATACAAATTTGTGTGTACTTGCTGTGGCTCCATATTGTTTGTTTATCTACATGCTGTGACCTAGGGAAGGCAGCTGAGGGAATGTGAGGATTTAGTATTTAGTATATCTTGGGCCGAAGGTGCAGGTATCCTCTAACAAGCCTCCAAATGATTCATTTTGCCCACGAGATGTAAACGAAGGCAACGGACCGCGAAAGGAAATGGAGACGCCTTTCCACAAGGCAACACAACCAATCACATGATATTTTTGACCAATTGCAGAAAAGTCATGCAGTTAGGCGCGAGGCGCAAAGAATTCGACCAGCAAGCCTGTGTACACTGTGGAGTCCGAAGCCAATGCAGCAGTTCATTTTGTCTGCACCAAAGTATACTGTGGCGTTTCGATCCATTAAAGTTTTACCTGTCATGACGTTTGTCTACAAATCACATTTATCTCGTAAGCTTTTAATTTGTACTCTTTATCCAAGGAGCTGGGGGTGTGGTTGTTGTATGCTGATCCTGGAGATTTGTTGCCGATCTCATAATTGGCCAAATGTGCAAGTATGAAGCTGCACTATCTATATTGTCTGGTACAGTTAACTCAGTCTGGCTCAAAGGACCATATAAAAGAGAAGGGGCCTCTGGGAATTAACACTGGTTGAGTTCTCTCCTCTCTTCACGGCAATGGAAATAACACAATAATCCACATAGATAAACTCATTTGTAGACTACAGGCCGACGTCTTATTCCTTCACACTTCAGAGGTGTGTTTAAAGTTGAAGGCAACACAGCACAGTATACAAAGTAGTGTCAATACTGTTGAGTTGATTTAATGCACATATTTTACACACACACAAAGATTACAGGAAATATGGCGGTGAATGGTATGATGTAACCTTGTGGGTCATACTGAAGCAACCCGTAGAGGTTCCTCATCATAGGTGCTAAGGTCTCAACAAGGTCATTTTTGTAGAGCTGCATATGACAATGAAACGGAAACTCCTGATTCAATGCGCCACAATGCTCGTGTGTGTTAAATTGTCTTGCTTGACACAACGGTAGAAACGCTCCTCTACCCTGCACTGGCACAGAGCTAAAATGAATTGTGAAGATCGATAGGACTGTCTGACGTGCTCCTAACACCAATACACTGATGAGATTCAGGAAAACTGGAGGATTAAGAAGAACAAAAATGACCTTTACCTTTAAAAAGGTAGCTGGAAAGAAGTCAGTAATTGAGTATCTAGCTGACAACCGATGCTTGTGAGAGGAAACCTCAGGAAGGGGATTTGATCTTAGCCAATTAAAAAAAATATTTATATATATATGAATTTTAAACCAGATTTCCCTTCATACCCAGGGGTTCTCATACTATGTGCAAGCTCTCTTTTGTCTTTGTATTTCCTGCCTTACAGTCATCAGCATCTTGAACTGTGCATGCAGAGGTCAGCAGTATGAGTTGCATCCTTCATACAGGCAGCTCGCTGTATTGTTAACCTCTTATTTATCACATTTGAAGTCTTTTGCGTGTCATACCCTGACTACTCTGCTATGTCACCTAGTGGTCTCCACCTGGAGATGGTCTAAGGCTACTCTTTTGTGTTCACAACTGAACTTATCTGTAAAAAGCAAGACAGATCCTGTTCCATTTTTGAGGAAATGCCTGCACAGCAAGCCCTGGCCTGATAATGGAATGCACTATGCAGTAGCTTAGAACAAAGAAGGGGAAACTAGCGCTAGTTACATGCTTTTCCAGCTGTGGGCATCTTGGCAAATGTGTTTCTATGACAGTCATGGATGCAACCAACACCTCTAAACCATTTATTAAGTGACAAGACTATTAGGTTGGACATAGAGAACAACAATGCAAAACGTTAATGTCATTTATTTGAACGCAATTGAAATGTAATAACTACTGTAAATAACTTTAATAAAATATCTGTGAACGTGTGATGATAAAGTGTGCCTGAGCGGTTGCTCTTTGATAACTACATATCAGGTGAAAAGATTTGATGTAGGTTGCAAGTTGAATAGTTTGTGATTGTTTTGAATAGCATGTACTGTAGTTTGTATTTTTCTTTCATAACTTTACAACTTTGAGGCTTTAGATTTATTGTATGCATTGATTGTAATTGTGATAGTCCGTTGAGCTCAATTTCCTAATTCAAGCAAACAAATTAACGTGTGCCAGATTTACTTGATATTAGCTAATTGCATGGATATATTTAGTTTAATCCACCTTAAATTTTGTTGAATAAAAGTTCTGTTTTGTTGAATCAGACACTTGATAAAGTTTTGCTTTAGGTAAAGAAAATCAGGAGACTACACTTTATTATTGTTTATTAAGGCATTATTGTTAATAAGAAACAATTCTATATTTGGAGTTATGAGAATCTGCATCACACTGACCCCACACTGTGAGCAACAAGCCACCAAGTCCATTCATTTCCTATAAAGCTGAGCAACCACAGAAACTTGGCAAACGTGTGGAACGTCAACAAGCTTGTCAGACAAGAAAACTGAACTTTTCATGGTCATCGGCCATCAACAGCCAATCAGATTCCAGATTGTTGTTTCCCTACTGATGGGACTTCAAGCAATACCTTTGGGCAATAGCAAAGCAGCAAAAAATACATAACTGGACTATTCACTAAAGGTAAAACAGGCCTGAGGCTTAACATCACTCTGACTCAACCATCGATTGTCTTGCAAGATGATGGGAGTGCACTCATGGACACTTGGACCACAATTTTGTTATTTCTGCTGTGCATGACCTAATATTTGGAGTAAAATGTGTTTTGAGTTTTTATTTCATGGTAGAATAACAATTTTTTCATTGCAAAGTCTTAGATATAGAGAAAGGTCACAATGGGCATTGTATTCTGTTAAAGGCTGTGTTGTTTCAGATACCAGGGTGGTTTAAATGTATTTTTCTTGTTATTGCTTTGAAAAAGGACCTGACAAGTACGCCCCCATTCACAGTGTCTCTGTGCATTTTAACTCCACACATTTCCTCATTGTCAGTGTATCTCCACTTCAACTGCATTCACATCCTCATTCTCAGTGCATCTCCATTTCAACTCCACAATTCCTCATTGTCAGTGTATCTCCATTTCAACTCCATACCCTTCCTCATTCTCAGTGTATCTCCATTTCAACTCCATACCCTTCCTCATTCTCAGTGTATCTCCATTTCAACTCCATACCCTTCCTCATTCTCAGTGTATCTCCATTTCAACTCTTCTGTCCATTTCGACTGCCTTTTTTATTCACAGTGCTCGGGTCTTCTCAAATTTGGAGGTAGGAAAACCTTATGGGCCCAGTGGTCAG
>OOFE01050206.1:36083-55301 GCA_900323365.1 Monocentris japonica
GGGGGGGGGATGCAGGACAAATCCTGGAGGCTCTATCTCGGCCTGCAGGGGCTCATGTGGCTCCAGACGAGAGGAACGAAGCGCACTACACCACCATCTGGGCACTATAGGGAAGTCTGACAAAAAAAGGCTCCTTAACACGCCCTGTAGAATTTAAATGGTTACACGTCATCAAATGTTCATTGTGTTTGAGAGGTTAGATTTAAAGTTCTATCATTTGCATTGCACTAAAACAATTCTAAAGTAATTTTCACTTGATAAAAGGTCTTAAAAGTGGTAATCTGTAAGATTCTTGTTTTCAAATTTACTCTCCATCTTTGGTGCTCAGCGCTCATTACTGGGGTGTTTCTGCACTGCACTTCCCAGAGATCACTTGTCAAACTGACAGCATGTCCAGTACAGACGTCTGATAATTTCAGTTTCTGTAGGCGGCGGTCTTTTCAGCCATAGTGGCTATTGCTGCTCATGGTGACCACACAGTTCTCCCCCCCACACATTTTGCAACAATAAAAATGTAAAATCTTTTTTTATTTCAAACAGGTAAACAATTTTGGCCTGTAGTAAAGTAGCCTACTATTAATTCCATAATTTTTGACAGGTAAGCAAGTCATTGTTGTACTTCTGGAGTAAAGTCAAGTTTATTTAGACACCCCTTTTCATCAAGTGATTTAAAAAAAAAAAAAAAACACAAAACAAGCCTCTCTAAATCCAGTAAGTCAAAAATCAATCACAAAACAAAATGATGCAATATAGTACAAAATCATAACAAATCAGAGGAACAAAACAAAACACAAAATGTAAAATGCTAACCACGCCTACCTACCCTACCTAACCAGCACCGCCAACATTAGACCTTCAATAAAGAAACTCCCCCCCCCAAAAAAAAAAAGCGGGAAAAAAAAAAAAATGGAAGAAGCCTCGGGTGGGGTAATTCAAAGAGCCAGGAGAGGTAGATAATAAATGATGGTTGGGCTTGAATGGTACAACATAAATCACAGCCACCATTGAAAATGTCACCCAATCTTTCCTGTCTGTCTACTATTACCTAGCAAAAAAAGAAAATGCCATCCTTTAAGTTTAAAATTTAAAATCATGCACTGTGTACATTAGTTACCTTGACTGTTGTGCAATTGGTGGGATTGTGGTGAAAGACAAAACTATTCTGAGGTTGGTCTCCCTCCACAACTCCACCTGTACCTCTGCCCCATTCTACAAATACAAACAGGTTTTCATAAAGACTGCTCGACAAAATGCACCAAAACAAAATTATTGTAACGCACACATTACATGTGAAAACTTGAAGGAATTTCAGTCCATCAAATATTAAAAGTTGGATCAGTCACATTTTCTATCTGTGAGGTGGCTGCTCTAACCCCACGCTCTCCAAATGCCCAGGTAGTCACCGTCAGCATTTAACTAATGGCCACAACTTAATGTAATGGCGAGAAGGTGATTGTCTATCTGTTAAAAAAAAAAAAAAAAAAAAAAAAGATCGCAGGCATTTGGAGGACATGACGTCATTAGTTGGTCGGGTCACTTAGGAAAGTTGCTTTTAGTGCGTTGAGATCTCTGCAGCTGAACACGTGGGACCTGCAAAATTAGAGGTAAGGAACTATCAAGATTTTAAAATGAAATGCTGATTACAGATTAGAGGTTTTAACTGGAAGTAGCGAGAGTGTGTTGATGTTCACTGGCTTAAAATAGCATGAGATGTCTGGTGGATCGATATCGGTTTTTCCTTTTTAATAAATTTGCAAATATTTCTACAATTCTGTTTTTGCTTTGTCATTATGGGGTATTGAGTGTAGATTGATGAGGGAAAAAATGAATTTAAACGATTTTAGCATAAGGCTGCAACATAACAAAATGTGAAAAAAGCGAAGGGGTCTGAATACTTTCTGAATGCACTGTATACTATTGGGCTTAAGTTAGCCCGGTACTTTTCCTCCCTGCAATTATCTAGTTTTAGTGTAGAAGTATTCAAACTGGAATTAGGACAGATTTTTGTATTTCAAGTTTGCTGAAATACTCTTAAAACCAAGGAACCTCAAATACAAGTACAAATTAATTCCTGAGCTTCAATCTTTCAAATTTTAGCTTTAAGCTTTTGACATGTGGCCTGGATTTCATTCCAGAGATTGGGAGTGTTACTTTAAACAGAATTATCTGTACACGTGTAAACATTACTCATTCTCAGTCTGAGATACAAATGTAACTTTACCAATACATAACCATTCATTATAATGCATGGACAAGTCTATTCTCATAGGACGCCCAAAATTACGAGGTTGAGAAGGGATGTGAATGCATCACTATACCATCCGGTAAAATGTATTACATTGAGATTGCATTTGAAATTTTCAAATGACCGTTTAAAAGAATAAAAATAACTTTTGCCAAGTTGCAGGATAATGAATATTCTTACTGTAACATCTAGAGAAAGTTTATATCATGGTAAACCAAGTTCAAAAGAGAGCGACACACAGCCAGCAGAGCTAAGAGATTAAGCTAGCAGTTGCAATTAGCACGTCAGGTTATTTTACCAAGTCGAAGGAAAAAATGACCGTCATGGCTCGTCTCCAGAGTGGCACGCAGGTTTCTTATTTCCTACAATGCGTTTAACATTTTTTGGTAACTTTTAACACATTTTAATGATGTTATGAGGTCATTTTGATTCATTTAAAACTAAACTTGGTAAATACTTCTTTCCAGCGCGCTCTGCTCTGCTCTGGGCGTGTCTGGGCGATCATGTAGGCGAGAACATTAACTCTCAACCAATCAGAAGCGGCGCTACCCTAATAGACAGATATCATTGGTTCACAATTACTTTCATGTTCGATCAGAAGCATTGTCAGCCAATGGGCCGCGGCTGGATTGCCAGCAGCACGAGCCACAGCGGTCACCTGTTTCTCGCTGTAGATCTGACACAGGCATTCCAGCGGTATGTCACTCAACAAAGCTGGCAGACAGCGAACAGCTTGCTATCTGGGCTAGGAGAGCAGATAGCTAGCCTAGGCGAGTGGGTAGCTTAGCTAGGCGAGTGAATAGCTAGCCTGGGCGAGTGGGTAGCTTAGCTAGGAGGGCGGATGGCTAGCCTAGGCGAGTGGGTAGCTTAGCTAGGCGAGTGAATAGCTAGCCTAGGCGAGTGGGTAGCTTAGCTAGGAGGGCGGATAGCTAGCCTAGGCGAGTGGGTAGCTTAGCTAGGCGAGTGAATAGCTAGCCTAGGAGAGTGTTTAGCCCATCTCGCAGAGTGATAAAGAAAACTTGTGCCTGGTTCTTATTTACTACCTCCTATTACCCCTATCAGCTTATCAGTAGCTAGAACAGTTGCCAGCTTTGATAAGGACATAGGCTCCGCCGGCCTCTCAATAGTCTTATTTTTGGCACTTCCCCCGATCCATACATTAGGTTTCGTAGGCAACTGGCATTATGTAATATAAGAAGATAGACTTTTTAGTAATCTGGAATTGTTTTTCTGCCAATCCTCCCGTCACATAAAGGATAAATTGACCAATGCGCCAATTTCCCAAAGAGTTGGTGTAGTCTTTTAAGATTTCAGAAATAGCCAATTTTAAGTGGTTCTTGACACTAGGCTGCTTGTAAAATCTACCAATAGTCGTAATATCGCCATCAAGCAACACATGTATTTTACATGTGTGCTTATGTGTGTTCTTGCATGTATTCGGTGGAAGAAAAATAAAGGAATAACAGGCGAACCTGTTAAAAAGTTTACATTTTATTAAATTAAAATTGTACTTGTTTGATTATATGTATGCTGAATTTACCAGTGGATGCAGATCAAATGACTCTGAAAAGGACTTGTTCTGTCAGTTGTGTTTGTGCTGACGAGAAAGGAAGGTAAGATTAATCTGCCATATTTAGGCATGGAGTTTGGCATGACGTTATCTCCCTTACAAAGAGAGGAAAAAATAAGACAGAACTAGATTTCGTTCAACATGTCATACTGGTTAATGTTATTCTTGATTCTCACTCACAAAAATGTGGTGAGGTGGAGACCCATAGTTTAAATTTAAATTCCCTATTTGCAACGTCAAAAAGATAATTCATTTGATTCCTCTGCAAAGGAGGGTTTCTGTAACTTGATGAAAACAACCAGAGCCGTGGCCAAAGTGTTTCCCGTTTCATGACACAATGGCCACAATGCATGATGTCAATGGGGGTGAAATTCCAGAGAGAAAAATATGTGGAGTTTATCAGTGTTCCTCATTTGCGGAGGAACACGCTGCTCCTTCCTATTCCATTCGTCAAAACTTGGATTTTCTTTGCCAAGGGATAATTAATTTTGCTGAAATGCTGTGATTACACAACGTTGGAACATGTTGACCCAAGTCAAATTTAATTTCAGTACACGTGTTCTTTTGACAAAGTGCAGCTGATGAGCCATTATTATTAGAATGGAGTGTAGACCATTGGTTACCATCTCTCTTTTTTTTCTTTTTTTCCTCAATCGTTACTAATCACTGCTTAAAATAATCCTCGTCCCCAGTCAAACTAGTCAATTCAGAATTTAATGGCATTTGCTTTAGCTATTTTACTTCACATAACATCAAAAACACGACGATGCTACACATTTTGCCCCGAGTTCTGTGTATATATATAGGGTCCCCCCTACACAAACACACAGACATGATCATTATTTTGAAAAATAGGCCACCAAATAGCATTAAAGTTGTTTCAAGATATTTTCATTGTCGCTACAACCATTTCCAAATAAGTACATTCCAACCTGCTGAAGACTATAGGTAAAGTTACTGTCTTGTTCACCACAAATAGATTATAATTCAGGCCACCTAATACCATTTCAAGTAATATCAGCTTTATTACATTTATTACATTCAAATTAAGAAGCAGATTTATGTCGAAACTAGGACAACAACAAAATTAACTGACTTAACAACAATTAGATAAGTGCTTTTGAATTTGAAACCACTTGACCTGTACTTGTTTCATGTAATGCAGGCTACTCAGAAGCTAGATGGCAGTACAACCCTCATATTTGCTGTTTAGTCCTTGCACTTCATAGCAAGCCGAGGCAGTCCATCACTTCCAGGGCATCCGGCCACCCTGCACCAACTGCCAAAAAAGCATTGACCCCTTTGCTCCAGTTACCATGTATGACTTTGATCAGCCAGACAAACGTCCTCGAAAAACAGCACACCGAGGAGGTGTCAGGAGAGGAATCTGTTACAACTAGCATGACACATAACTTTCAATGGTACGGTTTTAGTTTTGATAATAGCTTCAGTTAGTATTTTCATATTTTACCATGATGCTTAATGCACATATAGAATACAGGACAAAGTCATTTGTTTTTTACACACTTAAGATGCATTAAATACTTCAGTTTAAAATCTAAACAAGATATATTGTGTTTAATCTGTATTTTGGCTGTATAAAAATATAGTTGCATGTATTATACGCTTAAATATATGGTAACTTCATAGATTTTCTTATATACAAACAGATAATTTGATTATTGTAATATAAATTGCACTTCACAAATGATTCCCTCCATTCAGTTCATCCTGTATATGACAGCTTGGGGTCCAGTAACTTCAAATGTTCCAAAAGAGTCAGCAAAACAGCCAACGTGTGGTGTCTTTTCCCGATTGCTCTCGCCAACTCCCCCCAGCTCGGCCTCTTTTCCTCCTCGTTCATGGGTATTAGGGAGAGGTTCTTCAGGGACAGCCTCCCTTCTGGGCTGACGGACGAACTTCACCTTGGAAGCTGAAGAAGAGACAGAGATTCTTGTCAAGTCCTGCGGCTCTGAAGTGAATTCATCCATAAATCACACACTTGTTGAAACTGAAACCTGCACCCAAACATGCACACACACACATACGCTTCCCAGCTTCCCAGTACATATATTGGGGGATCTCGCTTTCATCCAGAGTGACCTGAACACAGTTTCCTCTGATGGGCTGTATAGACGTAGCAGCCATTCTCTCTGCATGCCTGAAAGTAATGCTGTGGACTAGAACCTCTGAGGAGACTTATCTTCATCCGTTGAGAGCAAAAAAAACAAACAAACAGGGATCCTCCACTGCCTTGCCACGCCTGTCTTAGACCACTGAGGGCGGGGTAGTGTGTCCGTGGCCTCCCTGACTGGCTCCGATGCCCCTCTGGAGGGCAAGCTGGGTGACGTCCTGGAGAGAGCGACGGCGGCGGCCATAGCCGGTTGAGCGGATCTTCTCCTCAGGAGCGCTGGTCTCTTTGCGGTTGTTGTTGAACTGGTGCAGTCGATGGATCAGGTCATGGACTGTGCATGTGACTAGAACGCAGCCAGACTTTTTGGCCGAAGTTACAATCGACCTCCTGGATCTGATGTTTAACCCGAAGCTGGGAAAGAAAGAAGGGACACGGTTAGGGAGTGGGAAACTAATCATTACCTGAAGTTCCTCAAGATTTATCAGTAAAATATACAGGGAGTAGTCTGTAAAGGTTTGAACATTTTGTCAGCTGAGGATTGAAGTTACCTGCTGGCTTTCAAAAAGTACCACAATTTGTGAGAAGGTGTCACTTTTCTCAAACATTAGATCTCATTTTGGATTTTGGATCGTCAAACACAGTTAATATGAAACTCCTTGTAGAACATGTAATAAAAACAACCTTCTTCTTCTTACCTTGATGGGAGTGCAAGGGTTTCTGCACCTGCTCTCTGCTGTGGTCCAACCTGGATCTCGGGGTCTGGCTCGGGGGCCGTCACAGAGCTGCTGCAGAGGTCTCTCTTCATACGGCTCTGCAGCCACACTCTGAGCCTGCCACACAGAGCACAGCTTGTGATGACAGGAACTCACAAGACTAGTGTCACAGAAACAACTAGTCGGGTGCAAACATAAAGCGATCAAGTCAGAGAGTAGTGCTCAGCATTACACATGTCCATGTCATCCAAGTCATGAGATCATTTCAGTTGCTTCCAATGTAGCTCAACTTGAATCAAGAGGTATTAACTTGAAATAAGGCAGATCTCTCCACTTGTTTTCAGAAAATGTTACTTTGAGCCTTGATAGGTGTAACTGCAACATCGTCTGGCTTCACTGGCAGATTTCCTTCACTTGTTTTCAGTCACCAACACCCAGCACTGATGTAACTATCCCTTGAACTATTTAGGGTGAGCGCCTATGTAGAAACCTGACTTTGAATGTTACAGGAGAGAATGGCCAGACGTAAATGACTTGATGAGATGGGCATTTTTTGCAGTGTAGGCTTTCACGGTGCTCGTTTACCAGCTCACCTCTTTTTCAGGCTGGAGTTGAAGTCCCCCGTTGCACCTTTTACCAGTGGCAGCACCATGGTGAAAACACAGCAGCAGATGACGGTCTGCAGGGCTAATCTCATTTTGGCTGGGAGCTGCCTGCAAAAAAAGATATAGAAGTTGTATAACCCGAGGCAAAGCTACAGGAGGTAAGCCCTGACCGGCTACCAGGACTGGTGTTGCATTAGTTTGAGAAGAATGAACAGACAGAGTGACAGAGAAAACATGCTCCCTTTATAGTCAATATAGTCAATTTCAATTCAGTATTAATGGTATTGTAAGATGGGATTGATTTTTAGGAAGGTCCATGCATGAGTATACTCCCCTTCATCATAAAGACAACTAAAACCACTCAAATACTCATCCACCCAACACCACATTTAAAAAAAAAACTGCTTCACAACAAATGTGATTCTTTACTCAACTCCCAATTCTTCCAACCACCAAATTTTTATATCAATTTACATTCTTCACTGATATGTGGACAATTCTTTATCAAATCTCATGAAAAAAAAAAATCTGAAATCTTTATTAAAATCACAAAAAAAAGGTGACTTACCTT
Source organism: Monocentris japonica (assembly GCA_900323365.1). Lineage (NCBI taxonomy): Eukaryota > Metazoa > Chordata > Actinopteri > Trachichthyiformes > Monocentridae > Monocentris > Monocentris japonica. The sequence goes on from OOFE01050206.1 coordinate 43,922, forward strand.
AGGCACTAGCTTGCAATGTGATATAGAGAATTTGTGGTGTGCATTCAAAGCGTGTTTCTGTGCCTCCTAGTTGAGTTGGGCGCTCTTCCAAGGCTGTAAAGAGTTTACCATGAGTTGAGTTCTGGAGTTTACACTGCTAACATGAGAGGCTTTATAGAGAGAGGGAGGGAGCTGTACCTGAATGCCAGACCCAGTGGGAGGGACCATGGGACAGTTCATCTCAACCCCGTCCCCTCTATATTTAGCCATTTACACCAAAAATATACTGATAGAGCTAAATTACTCTCAAGTGTTAGTGCATGTTACTCCTCTGATTCTCACTTATTACATCACTTTTCTGCTCGAGAAAAATGGGTTTTGTGCAGTTAAGGGCTTTTTGAATCGCCCTGATTGATTTCTCCTTAAAGGCCCTCTAAAAAAAGTCAAAAAAGAAACTATTTTAAGAGAGAACCGACAGAGTTCATTGGCCACGCATGCTAGCATGACTTCATGAGCAGTTGACGTGGGTCTAAATAGTGATGTTAATAGCTTAAGGATGTTAATGCTTCAGGAGACGTGTTATCGGACGGCTCTGGCTCGGTCAGAGTTAGTCATCTCTGATTTTAATCGCTCCTGAGTTGAAATTAGTACTCTGTTGATATGGTAACTGCACGCACTGCACAACTTTAACAAAGGAACATGTGGCCTGAACTGGTGCACGTCCAAACATGACAACTTGGTTCAATCACCGACTGCTACTTACAACTCACGCTACTTAGATTCACCGGTAGTTGCACCATGAACCATTCTCAACAACTACTGCTGTGCTGCATGTGTAAGGCTAGATTTCATATTTCCACATGTTGTGGGCATTGTGGTTGCTCAGTGGTCTAAGTGGTACCATGTAACTGCGATGTCCCAGGTTCGACCTGGGACCTTTGTTGCATGTTGTTCCTCCTCTCTCCCGATCTTTCATGTCTGTCTCTTCTATCAGTTGTCCAATAAAGGCTAAAATACCCAAGAACTAATCTTAAAAAAAACCTTTCAACAAGTTAGGCAACCTGAACCTGAAATTTTAAAGATGATTTTTCTCTGAAATGTGATCAGAAGTTGAGAGAAATTGCAAGTCTGGAAAGTTTGGAAATATGTGGAAAATGAATTTGATCATTTTCCAGGTAAAGTTTAAGAACTGCACACAAAGTAAAATGCTCTTCAGGCCCAATACACATGAGTGACATTGAATGACCACACATTTTATTTATGTAATACCAATGTCATTTCTCTTATTGTGACGATTGTTGCTGTGAAGAATAACCTTGATAGTTGCACACATCAGCTATCCTAGTTAATAGTTACAGACCAAATTAAAATCTTCATATCAGACATGGACAGTGGAGCTGCTCTGTCCTTGGTTGTACTGGCCAGCTCTGAGGTGTGAATGTGTGTAAGGAGTTGTATTAATGTGAAGCAGGGCTTTGGTGGAAAAGAGCGTGCATGCTGGGTAAAAAAAGTAAAGTGAAAACGTCTGTCGCACTGTGAGCTGTAGTATCACTTCACCTTCATCTAGTCATTATTACAAGGCTTTATGATGTGTTATGAGAAAATACGTCGTGACTTATTGTGTGTGTTTATAACCACGTTCCGATCGCAATTCGAACCCGAACCACTTCCTTATCTGACTGTCCCCCAGTGAAATTGAGGGGATGGGGGCGGACTATGTACTGGTCTTCGTCCATCAAACGTGATATCTCAAACACTACCGGTCTGATTTTGATATACTTGGATGGTTCTGGTATTTATAAAATGATACTGATTGACCTAATGGGGGCGCTATAAGTAAAGGTCAATATTTCTAAGTTTGAAAGGGCATAACTCCAACACTGTTAAGCCTGACTGACATGAAACCTACAATACACATCCAGCTATCCTTACAAATTACACTGATTGGCTTAAGGAGGGCGCTATGATTATATTTACTATATTTGTTAATAATAGTAACAAAAAAAATCCATACTGTCACTGCTGTTTGTAGTCTCTTTGGTTACGTTATTATTTCAGAGGTGGTTTGAGCTAAACGTGCTTTTACTACGAAAAAAGAAATGGAGAGTTTGAAGAAAACGAAATACGCAAGTTTCAGATTGTGGAAGGAAGAATTTTTAAGAAAAGATGCAGTTTTTATACTATATTTTCACTGATATTTTAACACAAAAAGTCACCAGAATGCAGGAAATAAGGTGAATCTTTACATTTTCTTCTTGAAGAACAACAAGTGTAACCTTGGAGAAGCTGGCGTGTGTTTGTGTGTTGAGTCTTGTAGCGATCGATGATGACGACAGCGATGATGACACTGGTGTCTCCAAGGCTGCTGGGTCCGCTGATATACAAGTAACATTGCCCCGCCCATTGGACCTTTGAGCCCTCTGACAGTGAGACTCCAGCACCAAGCCTCTGGACCGCTGGGCTGCTGACATGGCTGAGAAGCTGCGCAACAACAGCTACTATAGTACCCTTGGGCAAGGCACCTGAAACACCATGCAGTCGCCACCACTTCATGTGAAATGTACGCAAGCAGGTCATTGTGTTTGTTGGCGAAATCAATCCCATGATAAATTCCATCCTCTATGAATATCTGTTCTGATTTTATTTTAGTATTTTTATGCTTTGAGTAAAGTTCTCATTTTCAGTTTGTTTTGTAAAATTTTCAGTTCAAGATCATCAATAGCCAGACGACCGCTGTTAAAAAGCCACTGTTTGTTTTACCTGAAAGATGATGTCCACTCTAGCTGTCCTAAAACACTCTGGTACCGGTCATATTGGATAGGGGCTTAATTGTTTTCCAAGAAAGACAAGCAAGCCTCATTCATATAATGTGCAACTTTCATGATCAAGACTGTCATTCCTCAAAATACCTCAGCAATCTGAGGAATATCAACATATCACACCTGTATTATCTCTTGTGCAAGGTGAAGGTGACGGTATTTTGGCAAATGTGGCATTGAAACACTGGGAATTACACGATTGCTTTCTTGTCCTATCTAACTTTTCTCACTCCTTGAATTAGAATTAAACTGGAGAAACCCATCCAAGAAGCTCTGCAGCCTTGAATGAATGAACTGAGCAAAACCACTGATCCTGCTCTCCACAACGTGTAACATTTCTGCACTTTGTTTACTCAGTGTAGACAGCAACCGATCTAATATGTCCAACAATGCCAATTACCTCCTACAAGGCTGTGTCCTTTTGATCCCCCCCCCGATCTCATTTGCTGCCTGATTGCAGATAGGTTTCCAGCCAAGCCCACGTTCTTTGAGTTATCTAATGCTTGTAAAAATAACGTGCCAATACTTTTATTGTGTTCTTTTTCTGTTTGAAATCACACAACACCACATAGGATTTATATGATGCTTGGGACTTACATTTTTTTACACTGAGCGTTCAATTAAAATGAATGGAAATCTGCCTGCTTGTCTCTTTTTGGCTCCAACTTGTGTTGACTTGCATAAAACTGAGGCAATTCCTGGATGATTCTGATACGCCCATATTACCACTATCACCACCACTACCATCATCATGTCTCTAGGCTACAATTCTGTCAGTAATTGTGCAAACGTCAGGCTTGTTTTGATATCGCTTTACAAAACCCAAAGTCAAGTGAAGGTTTGCAGGGTCTATAGAAGCACATGAGTCATGCATTTGGACGCGTACGCCAGTATACATACACACTGTGCTGCCCTGGCAACAACAACAAGGCATTTTTCATGGGCCAAAAGGTGATTCAGTGGTTTGTGTTTTAACATGATCCTTTCCAGTTCTTAGATCAGTCGTCCGCTATCTGTTTTGTGTGCTGATGGTGCATCTCACGCCACAAAATTTTGGCCACTCCCAAATTGAATGAACTCAAGCATGCTACCACCTGCGGTTTTGGTGATGAATGTTTTTTAAATCCAGATCAGCTGGTTAAGAAAACAACCTGCAATGCAAACTGCTTTCTCCATAAATTGCTGCAAGGATATCCTTTATATTGGCCTTTGTTTAAGGCCAAGCTGTGGTTGACCTCCACAGTCTTGGGTCAATAGACCATAATAATGAGCTCAACATTGGCCTGCGTCCATTATGTGATATTAATAGATGTTCACCATTTATTTATAGTTTCATTGTATGTTTTCTGTTGCAGGAAATATAGAGAATTTATTAACTTTGCTTTTCTGGTATGGAATATAAGGGCATTCTTCACAGGTCTGAAAGAAAATACTGCCTGGAAATGCTTGCGATACGCAGTGATACGCACTTGCCGGAAAAACAACATTCCTCTTTTCTCCTCTCCAAACAATGGAATGTGTTGTTTTGTGTGGAAAAACACAGGATCAGATATTTGCCATTTCCAGGTGGAAAATATCTATTGCCCCAAGGGAAAGACATGGTTCAACATACTCCTGTTTACAGATGACTGTTCTGGTGGTAGAGAAGTCACGGAGAGCAATCTAAACACTGGCTATTTTCTGATTTACCCATTGCTGAGTATCAATCAGTACCTATGGACACGAGGAGAGATATTGCAGACAAAATGTCACTGGTGCAGAATTTATGATGTCTCTATGGTCTAATCTGTCATTTAATGGGGAACACCATTCAGTTCTGAATGCTTTCCATAGCATCTAAGACAGTCCAACCGATATATGTGAACATTGACTACTTTCCCATGGCCAGAACAACCAAACAACTAGGACTCAAACTTGTGATGTCATCAGGTATAAAGTCTGGGGCTCTTCCATAGATAATGAATTGGCTAAGATGGTAAATGTGACAGGGAGAGCAACATAACAACATACATTTTTCACAAAATTCTTGTCATAAATTTTCAGAATGGACTCACTGGCACAGGCTAGGCCATGGATGCCGTAAGCAGAGTTGCTAAATGACATTGAGACGGGACCCTTCAAGTACTTGGGTTCAGAGATGACGTTTTATCCTTTAGTTTTCTCAAGATCTCATCCAAATATTGCTCTTCCTGCCCACTGAGAGACTGGCTCGTGAATGCGAGTTTCTGATTTACACCACGTGGGACCTGCGAGTCCTGAGAAGTTTGCCATGGGAATACCAGAGCATAAACACAGAACCCGATGTTTCAGAAATGTCAACAGCTGTCCTGGGAGACTCGTTCATCAGTGTGACTTAGAAAGCTGAATGAGGCAGGGTAAAACTTTTAGCCGGACTTTCCACTAAATCTCGTGTCAACTGATAGATATGTGGAGAATTCGATTCTCTGCCAGCTGTGTTGTGACTCACTTGCTCTAAAAGGTCAGATAAAGATTGCATTTTGGCATGGAGATCAAGGTCTTGATCATTCCTTCTGTAACCCCTGCAGAACTATGTTTCTGTGTTTTATTGCGGGTGTGGGGACAGAAAAGAGCACCAGTTGGGAGGGGCTTACATACAGTTTGTTGAGTTTTATCTTTATTGAGTCTGATGTGTTTCATCGTTCATAAGTGGTCAGAAAAGACACGTCTGTACATGAAACATCACAGGTTCCATCCCCACAAGAGCCAATGTGTGCTGTCTGAGTATCCTTGAGCAAGACACTGAACCCTGCTCACTCATTGTAAGTCACTCTGGATGAGAGCATCAGCTAAATGCCTTATAGCTACTATATGCAACTTTTCACCTTGAGGCAGGAAGTATTGTTAGTCCCGCCCTCCTCCCCCTCAGTTGACCAAGTTCCCATCTCAACACTTGTCACTCATCTTGATGAGCTGTCTACCTTGAAACAGCATCTATCCAGAAGGACAAAGACAATCAGATATCAGAGAATCAGCTGGTGAAGCTTGACTAAACTAAACCTATTTGTTTCATTTCATTTATTGATGATGGTCCATGGTCTTCTGGACGACCCTGAGGGTCACCAGTGAATGGCTATACTTCTAACACACATACACTCATGCACATGCATAGTCACACAACTACTAACCAAAAGGAAATTGCAACAGTACCTGCTGAATAACAGCCAGACAGACGTCATAAAGTTTGGCCTCAGCATTTCTCCATGGTGATGTGCCAGATGGATGTCAAACTATCAATCATCTTCCACCAGGAATTAGACTTTACTTTACTTTACTTTACTTCACTTTACTTTACACCCATCTTATCAAACTACATCATAAAGTGGGGCTGCAAAATGAGCACCCCACCCCCCCCAATTGAGACCCGTTAAAGTCACCCTACTCGCCCAACTAAAAGTCTGGTGTCGAGCATGTACACTTCTCCACCCACAGGAAGTGACAGATCGAAAACTTAAGACCAAGATACAAACTGTCTCTTAAACAGCATTGTGCGCTCCGTCCAGAGAAAGCTGGACTCACCAACGTTAGATCTTTTGCCTCTTGTCCCTTTGGTTTCCTTTGGTGTAAAGCATCACAGACCGGCCAGGTTGTGATGTTTACTGTGTGCAGTTTACTGATATCACACCACATGGTATTGAAGTTCAGTGTGACAGCTGACAGCTGACATTGTACAGTTTTTATAACACTAAGACGAATCATACTCCAATTAAAATCACAATAAAAGAGTAATTTGTTATCAGTCCCAACTATTTCTGACACGTTGACAGTTGGGGATGTTTTTCCACGACAGCAGAGAAAGATTTCCTTTAGATGTTTTAATATGCTGTAATCCTATCGTGCCTTAATTGCTTTTCAAAATACTGACATCTGATTGGTCTATGGGCCCTGGGGATGTAATTGACTATATTGTATTGCTGACTATGCACGCAATACTGCAACTGCAACAACTGATGAAGGCTATTGCTGGGGAAGTGAGTTGGTTTTTAATGTTAAAGGGGCATCAAGTCATCTATGACTCCTATCGACCTCTACTTGCAACCAGTAGCAACATCAATATCAACTTCTGTAATTGACACAAATAAGAAAGTCATATTTTCACAAACCCTCTTAAGCTTTCAATGAGTGGGGAGTTTTTGTCAGCGTCTGGCCAAGTAATCATTGAGTCACTGGTATTGATCAACAACCCAATCAACCACTCACAGATACATTATGGTCATTGTGGGCTATGGGGAAGTAAACTTATTGCACCTTTAAAGCTTTAAAGTTTCCTCCAAGACTAGCTGAATTTGGTTGTTTTTGACTGATGCACCTTGGAAGAGCTAAAAGGTTGTGACAGATTTTTGTCCCACTTCTGGAACAGGTAAAAATCATCAGCTGGCTCTTGATCACTATGAGTACGATTACAAGAAAGATAGCAACAATTATCAATAGCTCCTCGCAATAACTCTCAACACAGACATAGTATACTGCAATGACATAATATTCTATTGCCTTGTAATGTTATAAGTCAAGCGCAGGACGGCAACAAGTACTTTATGAGTACTTGTACTAGCAAGAAATGTATTTTGTTGCTAAGATACAATATACCTCTGCATTTACACCATTGAAGGAGTAATTATTTCCTTTATTTTTTAGAAGAAATTATTTTGTTAGTTTATTTTATTTTGGCACAATGAAATCAATTACAGTAAAAAATAGAAAAAATAGGAATGCACAGGAGAGGCAGTGGCCCAGAGGTTGTATAATACATATTGACAGTTGCAAATCAATATGAGAAGGCTATGATATGGAATGAAAAGAAGAGGGAGAAAGGGATCAAATTTGATGCTGATTGTGTGTTTTGCTTGTATTTTGAATTGGGCAATCACATTCATTATTGAGTTTATTCCCTTCTTCTTCTTCTTCTTCTTCTCAACAACTAGGAAAGGACTTCAGAGATAGAGAGAGCAAATGCATAGGAACAACCTCTGATGCTTGCCAGCCATTTCTTGCCGATTGATAACCAAAGGGTTGTCAGTAACAGAACAACAGAAATTCATATTGACAATGAAACAGCTGGGATGGGCCAACCTTGTGGGGAGCCTCTCAACAGTCTTAAAGGGGCATTAAGTAATCTATGACCTTTATTGACCTCTATTGGCGACCAGTAGGAATTGCAACAACTCCGATAGAGCATATCTCCTCCTACACAAGTCTCTGGCACAGCCCCCACTCTGTAACAGCGGCGCGTTACAGTCACAGTTCACAATCGAGATGAGTAAAGGCCAAAATACACCGCGGCTCAACGTCCCTATTACGCTCAACGCAGAACCAGCACACCAGCATGTTTACACTTTACACTGTTCTACTGTCTCAGTGTCGACGTGCATGCAAAAGGTTCCATGGGAAAAGGTTCATAATGCCAAAATTGGGAGCTGACCAGTACAACCACAGTCTACTAGCATCGGCCATTGAGCAGCCCTGTTGGGGGTTCAGTGCCTTGCTCAAGAACACATTGACAGCAGTTATTCCCAGCCGGATTTGAACCAGCAACCTTCAAGTCACAAGCCTGCTTCTCTAACCTCTAGGCGACAGCCACTCAAAGAAAGAAAAAAGGACATTGGTGCCCCGGATGAGCAGTTGCACCTCTCTGTACTGTATTGAGTTAGATCCCCCATTGCATGATTGTGATGATGTATTGATCACGGTCTCAAATTGTTTACCCTTTGTATTTTTGTACTACAGCAACACGCAACGCAAATGTAGCTCACATTTCCAAGATGTTTGGGGCTTCGCTCCATCGCCTTTCCTCCAGTCCCAACTGATGGATGTCCCTCAAGTGGGCCGTAAAAGTGTTTTGAAAATAGCGAGTTTACTATAGTAATCCCTGTATAGTTAACGCTGTAATTGCAAATGGTTGAACCTGCTCCATCACATTCAACAACCATGAGCTGTCACGGAGGCACTGCACGCTGCCTGGCCGCGGTCTTCACTCGATGCTCCGTCGATCGCAGTCGGGGCACATAAAAATCTGGCAAGCAGAATTCCCCTTTGGTGACTGGCCATCGCTCAGCGCGGTGTCACCACACAGAGCAGAATGATTTAGACCCTCTGAAATGCGACCCTGGCACTCACTTGAGCTAAATGATTGTATAACACTTCATTAGAGGAGGATGGTTTATTCCTCAGGGCTGGAGCCAAAGGATTACTGTCACACTGTCCTCATTAGGACTTTATGGTTCAGACAAAAAAAGCACAAGTTTGATCAGTTGCGATGCAAAAAGATGCAGCGGATAACGAGAATAGATTTTATTGATTTACTCGTCATCGTTGTTGTTCTGTGGAACGCTGCCTCACCTCTCGTGTTTCAGAGGCTCTGGGATAGTTTGGCGCGTTGTCAGCATGCGTGAGTTATCACCAAAAGCTAAAAGCTCAAATCTTCCACAAAACTATATGACATTATTCCTCGCCTGGGACATCACACAGCATCAAAAGGCGACGCGTGATAAATCCTGGTAATTTGACATTGCCAGAAGACTCGAGGAGGAGGATCCCGACAGTTAAGATTAGGTATAATTCCCTTCTCTGAGTCCGAGCTCTTTTGTGAAGGGAGAACAAAGCAGATTGTGTTGCTCTCCGGTCATAAATAACGGCTGCAATTTTACCTGGATGACATGCTCGTCCTCCCCGGAGGAAGAGAGTGGGTGTATGTTTAGGAAACAGATGATGATACAGTAGCATGCAGGTAATTCTACCTCAGCGCTCAGCCTTTCACCCAGTGAAGGAGAGCCCCGCCGCATCATCGACTTCTCCGTCCCTTCCTTGTAGCCCGCTGTGCTCGGGTATTTTTAGCCCGGTTTCATATACTCTGGGCAATTAAGTAGGATGCTGGTAAACAATGCACTGGTAGGAGGCCAGTTCCAAATTTGGCTCAGTCATGTTAAGTCGGACCGTTTCAAGTGAAAAGGAATAACTTCATGAACTAGCAAGAGTGCAATGCAGTCCATGGGGGTTGCAAAGGGTTTTTTTTCCCGCAGGAACACTTGTGTTTTGTATTTGTGCCTTGCCACACATTCTTTTGTGTTCGTGGGGGAGGAAGAGGATGAGAGACATTCAGACGTTTGAAGCCCTTCTGTCTTGTCACATGCAACATTCCACACAGAGTAGGAACACAGATACCAGTCACCTCCCACCCCTAATATTAGACTGTGTGTGTATGTGTGTGTGTCTTTGGGTGCATTTAGGTGTATGTGTACTTGTGTGTGTTTGTGTGCATCCAGGTGTATGCCTGTGTGTGCATTTGTGTGTCTGTGTGTGCATCCAGGTAGTGTGTGTGTGTGTGTGTGTGTATTTGTGTGTCACTGGGTACAATTAAGTGTGTTTGCATGCATGCATTTAGGTGTGTGTGCATGTATGCACGTTTATCTGTATATGCATGCATGTACACATGGCCACGGTAACCTCTGACCTATGAGGGAAAAAAATACAAACGGCAGGTCAGAGTGGCACACCGCTCACCTTTAGCTTGGCTCTTTGCACTGTCAAAAGATATTTATATCTGGAATGAACAATTGAAAAAGATGGGTTTGATTTCCCCGCTGTGGCCTCGGGCTCGGTCTTCCTGTGGGTGCAGAGTCAGCCTCAGTCAGATGCGCTGATTGGAGCCAGATCCTTTGTCCCAAATTCCGTCTCCTTGCACCCTTGAACCTCACGAAATCTCTAAACTAGAACCTTCAGTCATTGGTGCGAGTCCCACATTACACAAATCCAACTCTAATGCGATATTGTGAAATGTCAGGCAAGCGATGCGAGGAAACATGTGCCGGTGGAGAAGAGGCTGACGTGCAGGTGAAATAAGGTTAAAGGTGAAATTCCACCGAGAGGCGAGAGCCACACTTACAGTAATAGTTAGTGTAGTTGGTGTTGCTGTGGTTATTTCTACATTCTCTGGACCCACCTTTGGTGTTTTTCATTTTTATGAGGCGGAGGAGGACATCTGTTTGCGTCGTTGACCCTAACAGGAATTCTCCGGGGACCTTTTAATCTTCTATAGAGATCTATGATGTGAAGATGCAGTGATATGCTATTTTTGTCGACTCCCTCACCAGATGCTTCACTGAACTCTTAATACGCTCATATCACACCCCTGGGGTCCATGAATTGTCATATGCGATACTGCAAAGGAAGGTAAATGTTCTGCAGACGTTTTATTTTACTGTCCCAAGAGCCCCCTGTGCTCCACAAACCTCCATGGGCCCCGGGGCTCCCGAGAAGCCCCTTCACCATAAATACCCTGAATTCCTCCAACTTTCAAACCCTATATATTTTGGATTCCTCAGATGCCTTCAGACACTTTGTATCTTTGTATGCTCTGATACTCGAGGGGGCAGTGAGACCCCTAACACAGCCTTCACCTTCTTTCTCAATCTAACCCCCCCCTAACACACACACACACACACACGCACCCCCTGCGATGGATTCCAGATCGGGAATTTAATGCATTTCTGTTTCGCATCACCTCCCAGGAATGCGGCACGCGTGCCACAAGCCTCATAACCTCAGGCTGATGAGTGTGAGGATGTTTA
>OOFE01050208.1:9558-26102 GCA_900323365.1 Monocentris japonica
AACATTTGCATAAATACTTCTTGCCGACAAAATAGCATTGCATGTTTTTTTTAAATTTTTAATGTAAATTTTATGTTTACTTGTGAAGCTATGTTCAAGCGCCTGCTTGCACATTAGGGGCCAGTACATACAGAATGTATTCCCCCATTTGGATGAGCACAATATAAGTACTGGATTACTCTGGCCTCTATAACAGAGCTCAGGCTTACCATAGAAACATTACCATCCTTCCTCCTGGATTTTGAACAGCAAAGGAGTGAGTGAGTGTGGGAGTCAGTGAACAGGAGGGGTGGTGAGTGTGAGTTTAATTTTTCAATCAAGGCCTTCAAGTACATTAAGTATAGGAAAGATCCTCTGTTATTAGTGTGTGAATGAATTACTAGGGCATCAGTAGATGTGTTGTACTATGTTAAACACTTTATAGTGAAATTACATCTCCTTTTTCATAATTCAACCATTACTCCACAACATGGGCACGTTTTGATCTTCTGTGCTTGCGTCTTTCTGATGTTTTCTCATTTACCTTATGTAATCATGTTCTCTCTGAATCCAAGGATGAGATTCTGTTCACTGAATAAAATGTACACTGACATTTCAATGCATGCATCCAATCAATAAAAATGGACAAATCTATTTGTTATTTCTTTGAGAGTAGATAATCCCTTTCAAAAGAAACTAGACATTTTCAGACTCCTGCTGTATACTATAGTGTATATTAAGTCTGTATATTTCTGGTTTGGTCTTGGGTGTGCTCGTGATCATGTTTGCACTGGCATGGCATGGCATCAATGTGAAATTTGTCTGGTACCTTGAAGTAACTGTAAGTGAGGGAAGTCCTGTTGAGTGGGGTGCTGTCAGGTCTGATCTGGCTGGTGTTCAGAGATGTTTAGGTAGTGTCTAGTTTGTAGATGACAATTTGTGTTGAGCCACAGTAATGTTGAAACGTGCTTACGTCAGCATAAATATGCAGCAGCCCAGGGCTTTGCCAGTGAGTGTGTGTTGCCTAGAGTGACTGTGGCATGGCCAGAGATAGTTGAGTGGTTAAGCTCCCTTCCTCTGGGGCCATGTGCCCCTGCTGGCTTAGGATCGAATCCTGCTTGAGCTTTCTCTTGCATGCCTCCCCCTACTCCATCTCCCTCTCTACTTTCCAATTGTCTAAGCAAACAAAAATACTCTGAAGTGAGTGGACTGCCTTTTCAGAGATATATAAGTATGGTTGTTCCTGACAGGAGCCTCCTTGTCTAGAGCGGTGCCTGCAAGGCTATGCTGAGACAGTAATGATGGCCTCAGCAGGCTGACAGATGGGCCTGTCACTCCCCCTACTGGTTTAAAAGTGTTGACCAGCAGTCCCACGCAAATGTTAGAGTTTCCTGCAGACAGTCTGTAGGAATCTCAATAGCTCTGCAAACAACAGAGACCCCATGCAGGTAGGCCTCGTGCTTTATAAAGAAAATTGCACAGATGTGCTGTTCTGGAGGAGATCCCACTGGATGATTTGCCTGCACTCATCCAGTGGGATCCTTGTAGATCTGCACACTCCATCTCTGTCTCTGTCTCTATCTCTATCTAAATACTCCTGAGAGTGTGGCAGGAATGCAAACCTACCTCACAGTCTCAACTTCCTATAGATCCATTATGTGGTGTAATGTAGTGCTTTATTACACACACAGCTGTATGGTTGGGGAAAAAGATATGTTCCCACTGTACATACTGCATATACTCACCAATGCCAAAGTGGAAAATGTCATTGTTGATTTTGCGGCCTAGCATGTTTATTTATAGTACTTAGGTGACTAAGAGTGTCACTCCCCAGTTGGGATGTAGTGGAGGATAAACCCACCTAAACTTAGTTTAACCATCTTTTTATTTGTGGAATAGTTTATTGACCCTTTTAGGCTGGCAAATCTTAACAGTGTGAAATTCAGAGTATGCATTATCGTAAGAATCAAAATGATTTTGACTGTGGGGTCTGTTAAGGGGAAAATGTATACATAATGCTTTTCAGGAAATGCAATTGATTTTTGTTTATATTGGTGTTTGTTTGTCACATGATGATTCCCAGCTGGAGGTCATAGTTTACCCATCTTTCCATTTTCCACTGCTCCCCAGGTAGTAAAAGGCTATGGTGAGCAGCCCTATTCCTTACAATGTGCTGAATCCACATATGAGGCTGGGGCTGCAGATTCCCAGCTCGAAGAGAAGACAAGCATAATGTCCATATGTGCTGCTTTCATAGCAAATCTTATTGGTAAATGCTCTTCCTGCTCACATTGCCTACAATGTGACTTGCTTGCTATTCTTTCGGAAGACACAGGCAATGTGGTGCACAGTGTGCTATATAGATTAGGACATCGTACTTCATTCAGGTATTTCCAATTTTCTTTCACAGTACTTTGCACACAGAAGTCATTGTGCCAATACAAACGCATCAAATAATTCTCCATTTTAACTAAAAGTCTAACACTCTTTTCAGACCAGTGCTACTGTGGTGAATACAGAATACCCTCGCATTTCATGCAGATAATGTACAGTGTCTTCTGAAATTTTTGAAAATTGAAAACTTTTGGTCTTCACACGTTCATCTATCGACAACAGCACATGGTCAAACAAAAATAATACAAATTAAAACAAATCTTTTATGGTTTCAAAATTGAAAAGTGTCCATGGCCATGACCTAAAGTTGTTCAATTTCCAATTATTTCAGAAGATTGTGTGAATTATCTGCATAAAAGGGTGCCAATAATCTTGGCCAGAACTGTGTTACAATGGGTGAATGGCTGAACCAGTGCAGCTCCTAAAACATAAAAGCAGTTTCACATGGAGAGGGTTGAGCCACCAATCATAGAAAATTAGGATTGCCATTTCAACAGAAAAATGATTTAATTACTTAATAAAACAGCCTACTGGGCTGTGCTGGCGAGATAAGAGCACTAGTGGCCCGCTATGGGAAAGTCTGTACAGTTAAGCAGCAGTGTCAACTTCACTAGACCTGCAGTCAATGAGATATGTTCATTTTTTCTGGACGCTACAGTATGTAAGCAAGTGCTTCTCATGGGACTGTCCTGTCTAACATGGTTAGTGTTGATAGGTTCAGCAGTGACATGTAAAAAAACAAAAGGTAACTGATGTTATATTATGAACATGTGTGACTGTTAGTGTGTGTGTGTGTGTGTGTGCACGCACATGCATGCCTCAACACGTCTTGAATGTTTAAAAAACATTGAGATTATATTTGACTTTTAGTGCACAGCAAGGACTCTCATGCTTCATAGGGTCTGTGGACTCACTCATACAAGATACTGCATTTGCTGTGGCCATGAAGACTTTGGTCTTGGGGACTACGGATCGGGATGCCAGTTCACCTAGCTGTCCATCCTTCTGTCAATTATGATATCTCAGGTGATATCTCAGAGATCACTGGTCTGATTTTGATGAAATTTGGAGGGATGAAATATCCAAACGTTAAAAAGCCATAACTGCTACACAACTAGTCCGTTGACCGATTATGATGAAATTTGATGATGCATCTTGTTACTGATTGGCCCAAGGGGTGCCTGCATCATTCATGGGGGACCACACATTTACGTGTTCTTTTTAATGCAGTTTTAGCAGTTACTTTCACAGTTTGTCTGTGAATAAGAGACAGAGAGATTATGTGACGTTGATAGCAGGGGAGATTAATGTTCTGCCTCGCTGTAAAGAGATAGCTCTACATTTGTCTCCCTGTCCAACAGTTTTTTCTGTATTGGCAGTGTTATTGGCTTTTGCTAGGCATCTGGATTTTCAAAAGACATTTTATTAGTCTGAGTCGCTCTGACTCACAGGGCAAAGGTGGTAAGTCATGTACAGTGTTTCTTTTTCATCCCCAGAGTTTGGACCTGTGGATGAACTCGGGTTAAGCTTTTATATTTCCCTTTTATGGCTCTTCTCTCTCTGTCCCTTACCTCGTTCCTTTAGCTTTCTGCTGAAAGTGTTTCCAGCAGGCATATACAGAGAATATTATCTGCAGGTTCCTCCTGGAACCAGCTCAGTCGGTAGAGCATGAGACTCTCAGTCTCAGGGTTGTGGATTCAATCCCCACATAGTGTCATCTATCAGCTTTGTAAGTCGCTTTGGATGAAAGAGTTACAAACTCTGTATGTAAAATTTCTAGGTGTAAAATGGTGAATCTGATTATAAAATCTGTTTACTTTATTATTCAGTGAAGTGTTTCTACGTTACTCTTTTGACAAATCAAAAATATATCTGGTGCCTTTTTTAAGTATGGGAAAGATTCAGCGATCGAAGTATTCTTCCACATCATGCATGGCAACATTTACACTGCAACCTTACGAGTTGTTAGCATGATGGAAGTATGTCTGACAGTGTGCTTGTTTTGTGTTGTGCATGATTTTATAAAGTGAATGTTACTTCTAAAGCGCATGTAGATTATCTTTAGATTATCATTCTGGATTCATCTTTGATTTTTTTTTATGCCACCTCATATTTAACCCAAATTCTATTTCAAAGGTAAAACTGAATATGTAGTTTTACAAGCAGATGTCTTCAAAGCTTTTATGTGGCTGTTATCTGTAATATGATCTGTAAGCAAGTCCTTAGAGACAAATATATGAATCCAGTAATGTGTTCTTCGATTTAAATCTATCCATTTGAGTCATAAGTTTTGTTAGTGTGCAGTAGATAAGGTGCTGTGTGGAGTTCTCTGTGTTTCTGAGCTGCTGTGCTCCCTGGTGTGTTCTGTATGCAGGCACCAACCCCTCAAGGCCCGGAGGTTTCCCTGGCGCTAATAGTCCAGGGCCTGTGGCTGACCTGTATGGACCTAGTAGCCAGGATTCAGCTGTGGGCAACTACATCAGTGCTGCTAGCCCTCAGCCTGGCCCTGGCTTTGGCCCCAGCATCACAGTAAGTATTAAATTGCACACTTTTTTCCTGTCCATGAGTTAGTGAGTCTTTACTATGGAAAAAGCAGACTGTAAGGCAGCGTGCATGGCAGTCATTACATGCTACAGGGCTTACTAATCACAAGGTAATACAAACAACCATTCAATTTATCACAAACAACCACATTGTATTGTAAGTAACCACAATCAGTTACAAATTAGCCCTCAACAACTATAGAGCACCAAGTTCCCTGTCAATCAGTTCATTCAGTGTAATCCAAGAGTATGGGATGTGTCTTTGCAGACATTGCACTGAAGTCTCTACAGTCACAACATGGGTCCCATAAGGACTTTGTACATCAGGATAAACGTCTGAGACAGTTAGTTATTGTACAAATCCCCTCACTTCAGACCCTGTGTCACCTTCACAGAACAAATTTATTTTATTTTTAGAAACCCACCTGTCCCAGGGTTCAGAGCTTGCTCCATCACCAGGACATTGCTTCTAAGCGAGTTTTCTCTCTGTCACTGTCCTTGTCCAGGTGCTTTTGTACTTTTCCTCTTGCTAATCAATTCGCTGCTGGCTGTCATGTCACCTCAGAAGAGTAAGACTAGCCAAGCTACTAGAGATTAGCACTAGCAAATGTGTTCCCGATCTCAGTGCATCTATAAAACTGCCCTTTGTGGATGCACACAAATGTCTGCTTGGCTTATATCAGTTTAGGTCCAACAACCTGTGAATAATCCAGCAGCAGCTACAGTGACGCTTGGATACTCTCATCCTCCCAACCCCCCATGTCCTTGGAGGAAAGGTCATAATGGGGGCCAGCACATCCTGGGGGATATCAAAAACAAAAGGCTCATCTTGTTTAGTAAAACCCAGCTATCACCTTGACTGGCATAGTCCAAGCAGTTTGATGAGGCAGTTGAACATGGCCAAAGTGATGAAGCTACAGAATCACACTTGGATGCTCGGCTTGCATCTCCCTGTCTCACAGGGCTGCTGTTCAGACACGCAGAAGCAGAACTGGCTAGGTGGGCCTTACTTCCTCCCTGCTCAGTAGCAGACCATCCATGACCTTCTGCCTGTTATCTAGGGCTTCGATGATGACCTCAGATGAACCCGGACCATTTATACGGTTCCTCTGAATCTTACGTTGGCATAGTTAGTGGGCTTGGAGGGGATGGACAGCCTGGATTTATCATCCATGACACTTATGGACGGTACATTCGGTGCCTGAAATTAGCTTTTTGGCTCACCTACCAAGGGCTGGCAAACTTAAAAAAAAAATACCTGCCAAGTGTAGCCCAGTTTCTCAACTGTCAACTATCTAATAAAAGGCAAAATACCTTGAAAGTAATCATAATGTTATATGCTGCGTTTATTTGTTCTATTTTGAGGTTAGTTATGATATTTTAGGGTTGTTTGTAGTATTTTGCAGTTGCTTATGCATTTTTTGTCAATGGGACTAAGTGTAACGGTTCTGGGAGAATCATTTGTACCTGAACTACCTGAATGTGAGACTTATGTGGTTGGTGTTTTTCCCAGTCTATATTGAATGAAATCCAGTGGACAGTTCAGGACAAACTTTATCAGGAGTAAACGGAGAAAATAGCTCATTTTATATGAAGCAGACAATATAATCCCTGTCAAGTCATGAAAAGACAACACTTACAATGGAACGTATACATTCCACATATAATCACCAGGCTTTTCATCATGTTTACCTCACATTTACAATTGAAAATGGAAGAGTTGAAGTTTGAAGAGACTAGAAGTTTGACTCTTACCTCTGTTGTTCAGATTGTTTACAATGTTTTTTACCAAGTCTAATTTAGGTTTGGATATGTGATTCCCTCACAGAATGTCAAAATACTCTTAGACATTATTCAGCTAAATTCACTATTATCTATTCCACTTTAAAATTACCCAATGAATCAAACCGAGTGCAGTAAAGCAGGGAGGTGATGCAGCAGTCCTCTGGCAGATGACGGCTCGAGAGCATGAAAATGGGAAATGATTCAGAATAAAATTTGCTTCAGAATTAATTTTTGCCCTAGATGCAGCCAAAAATGATTACATGTAAGAACATGACATGTCACAACCTCATGGGTGGCTGCGGATATGTTGACGTGTCACTCCATTTTATACTTCTACATTTTTTTCACGAAAAACAGCTACTGTGAATTTGGCTGATCGTCAGTACAGTTAGTGTACAATTACTCGATTGAGATGATAAAGAGAACTCATCACTGTTGAAAATGTTCGTCTTTTCACTTTTGTGTTGATTTCTACAAACCTGCCACCAGTAAAGCTTGCAGTAGACAATCCCGATAACTGACCATAACTGACCACACAATGAAAACCATTCATAACTCAAAAACACACTGATCACTGGGGAAATGGGATAAAAAATCATACTGAGAGGTGTTTATGATCATACCCGCTGCATGAATTGGGGGTGAATTAATAGTGTGTGTTAGCATGAATGAGTATTATGTGTATTGAATGAAGCCATATCGCCCTCAAATATTTGTATTAACACTATATATCTAACCCTCTAAATGGGTCCTTTAACATCAATTACATGTTCACACCCTATTGTGATTTACAGTTGGAAAGAGATACCACTGCAATCTGTGCTACAGGACATAGAACAATATGCCAATGACAATATAGAGAGTATTCTCCTGCTCTACCAACTGAGCATGATCAAAGTGATCAACTGAATCAAAAAATACACATTCATGCTAGCTGAAAGCTGAAAATTGATATGATATACTCACTTTTTTCCTTCAAATGCATACTGACAAAAGCACTAACTGTATACTTTTAGGGCCCGTTGATTGCGACAGCTTTTACAAATGGATACCATTGAACAGGTGGCCGGTTGCCATCTCATCAGAGGTATTACATTTTATTTACTGTGCATTTCTATCAATCTCTTTCTATATTCATCACATCACTGAATGTTTTTTCAACTCCTTAAAATGAGAGAGCCGGTAGTAAGAATGTGAGTATGACAGAAGGTTTAGCTCCTCACAAACCATGGGACTCCTGTGGGCTAGGAGCTCTTTAATATCTGGATGTCAAGTCATAAAGAAAAACGATGGGAGAAGAGACGCATGAATTTTAGCCATCGACGCCTTAATCAGTGTTTTTGATGACGGCTGTCCACCCCATTAAAGAAATAGTCTACCACATTTTATTCTCCACCAGTGACAACCTAGTGTCACTTACAGAGCATACCAGTCTTGTAAGAACAGACCCTTCACCTCACTTCATCGCCCCTCAGAATTGGACAAATATAAAAACCCAAGCTTTTTACTAATAAGCTTAAAAGCCATAAATTATGAAATATTTTTCCACATTGCAAATGTCTACATGGAACTGATCAGACACGTGTGGCAAATCTTTCACATTAAAAGACACAAAGATGTAATTGGGTTTACTTTGTCACTGTCAGCTCTTAATTTGTGTTCACATCTTTATTGCTGCCATTGTCGTCCATATGTAGGACAAGTTCTATCACCTGAAATTAAAAAAAAAAAAAAAAATGTAATTATTATGTGTGATTTCTATGATTATATTATTATTGTGCTTCCAGCTAAGCAATCTAAGCATTATTAAAAGGCATTGCAACCATGCTGATGAGGCTGCACAGCGCACCTGGTTATGTAGTATGAAAACTAAAGAGCATATTAGCCTTGTCCATTGCTAATTTGTCCTGCTTTTTATTTGTACATGTATGCACCAAGCTGATAAAAACCTTTCAGACAATAGACATGTATCGGTAACCATAATACTCCGGGTGTTCTTCACTTACTTGCCCACAGTCACAGTAAGGTTTGAACCTTCAGGTATTACTGCTCAAATGTTTCACCTACTGTACCTCAGTAGTCATTCAAAAGATTTTATTTGATAATCTTTTTAGTGGCCACTGATTTTTGGTATTAAATGTCAGAAGTAATTACAATTTGTGCAAGTTAAATGAACAGATTCTAACTCTGTTGCTATTCTGTTTTCTTTATCACTCAGCAGAGTATATCTGGTGGTCCAGGAAAGACAGGACGAAGTTTCTAATTGGCTTTGTGTGCAGGTGATGCCATCCAACTCCAAGCACTGCAGCATCACCCAGGCAAAAAGAATGAAAGATGGAACCATATGAAGAAGAAAAGAGAAGTTAGTCATCTCAGAAAAATAACAACTGCTGTACTATATTCCAAACCTCCTATAACTTTACAACCTGGTTTGGTATGATGTTTCACGTCGATTTCATTCATGTATTTCCTTCCTTTGTTAGCTTTTCGATTAGTTTTAGGAAGTCATTTTAGTTTAACCATGATTTTGTGTCATTTTATTTTACCTTATAGTATATTTGTGTAAATGGATTTTGTTTTAATTATGGGGGTTTTAGCCAAGAATATTTCCAAGTCATGTCTTCATCTTTGTATCAATTGTAGTAAAGGAAAAATGATTGGATATTGAAGTGTGTCTTTCCACAAAAAAGAACCACAAAGTGGAAAGACTTGGAGAAACATTTAATTTTGAATGAAAATTTAAGAGGGTATCTAAGTAATAAATCTTAGTAGCTGTTTTATTTCTTGTGATGTCTCATTGTTAACCATAATTACCTATTTTTGGGCAATACAAAGAGGACTCCAATATTTTTATGGTCCTTTTTTATAAGTGTTGTTTTTGTTGTTTAGAAAAAATATATATATGCTATAACAAATTTCATATAACTACATTGTGAATTCAAACTTGAGAAAAAGAAATGTAGCTGTACATATTATTCCAGTCACTGCATATAACCAACTCAATGACAGAATAGCATATTTTTGTGATGGTGTGTCAAAGAACATGTTATAGCGTGTGAATAGAAGAAAAAGCTGTAAACAATTATTATTATTATACTTTTTCTGCTGGAAGATGGTAACCACCCCAGAGACAAACAGAACATACTTGCTCTGTAAATACTCAAGCTGAATAATTTTACAAGTGTCATACCAGCAAATTTACAAACCGTGAGTCAAGTTAACACAGTTTTAAGAAATAAAAGATCCTGATTGGTATCTTTTGTCTAACTGTTAAGATATCAATATCATTTCAAAGAAGAAAAAAAAAAAAGATGATTTAATCCAAAGCACACTGTACGTAGATGTGAAGATTAGAACTTGAACCAGGCATTTCACAGTGCTCTGTGCATCCTGACACTTTTATACTCTTGAAAGAAAACTTGTTTGTTGTATGTTATTGTTTGTTTCATCCTGCTTGTTCCTTATTCGTTTTGGAACACAGTACCTGGGCTCCGTGCCAGAGCCTTTATGTAACGCTTGTTCTCCGAATCAGTTCTTTTTGAATGAATTGGGAAAGTAAAGGTTTTGATACCATACCTCAGCCCTGTGACTTCTATCGTGGAATCATTGGCAGGTTTAATTTATTATAGTGGCAAAATAAATGAAAATATTGAAAGGTAAAGTGAGTAATCATTGCACTGTGAGTAGTAAAGTACAGGCCAATTCCTATTTGCACATGTATATGTTGGCTTTTTAAAATGGTCCTGTGCTTTGGGGATAGTATGAAGGATTTTGGGTAATGTATTCTCGACTTGACGTACACTTCAAAGTTTTGAGGTGAGTAAACAGCTTGGTAAATAGTAATTGATCTATTGCAGTGTATTGAGGCAATGCCTTTGGATTTCATTATACGTTAGACCCATGTCTCATCTAAGATATTTATACAAAGTCAATAGATGACACTGAATACTTCACTCTGTTCTACACAACGTGTGGGTAATGGTTTCACTCACTGACAAACATTTAATAATATGCTCAAGAGATGCAGTCCAGTTTTTAAATATGTTGATGGAATGAGTATTCTGATATACTTTACCTGCTGCAAATGTATTTGTTCTTTCATTTTACCCGGCTCTTGTCTCACTACTAGTTCTTTTATTTCAAACAACCAGGTAAAGAAATATGCTGGATACTTTTACAGTCAATGGTATGGAGGTGTGATCAAGTAATAATTTAAAGAGTAAAGAAAAAAAAAAAAACGTGTAATGTTCAAATGTAAACGAAAACAAGAAATACAAAACTATAAAAAAAGAAAGATGCTTCTTTGCTGATTTCAATTTTAATCAGATAGATTTATTGATACGTTGTGGTTAATACTCATAATTGTAATATGCTATTAAAATGTACTGTGCATCCATTGCTTTCTCTCTTTCCATTCCCCATCACCAAATAGCCTACGATCTTTTGTTGATCATTCATGTACTTCATTAGTGTGTATAGAAATCACAATTGTAAACAGAGTGCTGTCTTTGATACCAGTGTAGTGGTCTTTGCTCTTTGTTGCTCTCCCTTGCGCTACCTCTCCTTTCTGTCATATTTATCCCTTCTCCTCTCTCATGCTCTTTTCTATCTCCTGTAATTAGAAGTAGATGTTATGTAGATCTAATTAATATAATACTTGTAGTGATTAGTGGATTTAGGACCAGTCAAGATAGAACTTTCTCTAATGATCATATTATTCTGATATTTGCAAACATGTTTTTTTCATAGAGCTTCCTTGTCATTTATTTCCTGTATGTTTTTTGTTGGTTTTGTTTTACCACTCTCACATGGTTTCAGCTAACCAAAGCTCTCATGGATGAACAATAGAAAAACAGTTGCTGTAAGATGGAATTGTACACAAGGCATTATTTGGATCCCCACCCTTGAATGTTTTAAAAGGGGTGTGCCATACTACCTTAAATGCTAATGCTAGATATGCAAAACTTTTATTTTTTATTATTTTTTAAGAGGGACACAAGCTATAATTATGAAAAAAAGATTTTATGGAAAAGAAAAATCATATATTTTTAAAAGATTCTAACATACCAATGATGATCACAATAGTAATGGTATCAATCATAGTACTGTTTCAAATAACCTGTAATATCTTTTAATGTTTGTACACTTTGGAAATATCCCAGATGCCTCTGGCACAACTATTTTTAGATGATACTGTTTTTGATCTTACTCTGACTTTTGTTTCTCTTAAGATTTTTATGAATACTTTTTAATATTAGAACCTGGGAACTAGTTTTTGTTTTAATCAGTTATGAAGGTTGTTCACACACATTGACAGTAGACAGGCATTACTGTAAGATTTAAAGATCCCATGAAACAGAAATTAATGGAAAATGGCTCTGGAACAAAAGAAAGAAATATTGGCAGGAGTTGGCGAGTTGGAGGGTGGGGTGCATCTGGGCTGATTATTAGGAGGTTGAATCAATGCAGAAGAAATCAATGGGCTGACGTGGGGCCAGCATTGCAGAAGAGATTATATAAAACTACACACATCGGTATTCACACCTTTGGTTTTAACCACTTACAGGGCAGTTGCCTATGTGGGGTGAGGTTTCTTTTCCTAGATGTGCAACCTCTGCTCCGTTCAATAAGCCAGTTTCTGGCAAAGATGCTGTTCATACACCAGACCAGCTGGCAAATATGCTTATGAGCAGGCCAGTTGTTGCATGATATTCATAGAAAAATTGTTAGATGTTTCTCAGAAGCTTTTTGCTGTTATTAGGGCAACTAATTTGTTTGAACCAGTCTGGTTTCCTACAGATAAAGATGAAAGCTTTTAAAAAGAGATTCAAAAGGCACATTTAAAACTATCCAGTAATAAAACCTGCTGCTAATCTGTAGTATGACAAAATGTTACTGGTGCAGCATCAAGATTACTGAGATGCAGTATATTCACAATAAGAGCAGAGAAAAATAATAAAGTGCTTTTTTGAGTAAGCATTTTGTCCCATATCTGCTCATTGGAGTATTTAATTCAGCTCCATTTCACCTCCTGGGGTCTTTAAATTGAATACTGTCGCATTAATAAACAAAATCAGCATCTCTTCATTTTTCTCATCCAGTGTGAAATGTCGTACAACGTATAAAATGGCAGCTTTGTTAATTAGGCTAATAGCAAAATCACTGCAATGTGTCCACCAAGTATAAACCTTGAGCAGGTTTATTTAAAGATAGGCAAAGAAATATCATCCCAAAAATGTCCACGTGTTCAGCAAAAGAAATCCTGCTGGCCAATACAGTTTTATTGATAAATAGTAATTATTCATTTATTTATTATGACTGAATTGGCACTAATCATGAGTACAAGAACAAAGTATTTGTACAAAAATATGAAAAAAGCTAAAGAAAGAAATTAATTTCCATTTTTGATATATTGCCTCATTGCATATAGTACTGGCAAAAATAGCAAAATAATAGGAAAATAGTAATCATAATTTGTATTTATGTGTATTTTTAACTGGTTAAGTCTCATTCTGATAGGAGAAAAGGAAATGTTTGTCCTCTTCATTTATAGCATTGTCCCTTGAATTTGTTTGTCACTGACTATTTGATCAAATAATGTACTATAATTCATCAGGCGCTGTAGATGAATCCACACATTTATTGTCATTTGATCTAAAAGAGAAATAAGAGTATAAAAATATAAACTACATTGTTGTGTCTTTTCACAGATATAATGCCTTGAGGCTCTTGGACTATTAACTAACTCTCTCTTGATTGGAAACAAGTCTTGAAATGGCTCATCTCCCTAATATAATTATATCAATTGACTATTATTTTCTTTCTTTTTTGATCCTGTAGCTTGGACTTTAAGGTAGCATGGCTCTGTTGCTGTAATTTTATTTTGTATTTTGCAGTTTACAGCTGATGAATGTTACACATCTTACTAAACTAACGTATCCATTTGGGGAGGAGGGGGGTCTTGGTTTAAGAAAATAATCAAAAGAGAAAAAAAAATGAACTTGGAAGGTGTTGACATTTGTAGTGTACTACCGTATCCATTTAAACTTGAATCTTGAGGCAAGTGCTAGGCAATGGCCAAACAATTTATCCCATCTGTAAAGGGAAATCACACCATAAAACCACAGTCACTTATGTTATTTCAATTATCTTGGATCTAAATCTGTTTTATGAATATGAACAATTATCTCTCAAAGCTGGAAATTCGACAAGCGAGACTCACAATCTGACGCAAATCTTTCAGGAGCTGCTCCATTCACAGTGAATTACAGACTGACTTTGAAGGCTCATCGAATGTTTTTGAGCATTTATACCCAAAAGATGTTTATTCCATAGTGGTGCTAATGGTTAAAATCCAGAAAATGTGCCCTTATCTCAGAGACCACTCTGGATGCTGTTCTAGTATCTACAAAGTTAGGCTCCCATTCCAGAAAGTGACTCTTGGCAACACCACCGTTTATAGTCTAAGCTCTCAGGGTTTAGGAAAAGGAACCTCTTTTAGGGTATAGGGAAGATTTGTTCATGTTCACAAATCTAGACTGAACTATTCAAGGTGATAGGAATATCATAAGTTGTATTGCAGTCATTTTGAGGGTGATTTCCCCTTAAATCCAAACCATTGCCATCTCACCCCCATTCATTCCTAAATATATACATATATTTGCAATATATGTATATATTAATATATATTTGCAATTTTCAGTCAATACTCAGTCCTCTTTTGAATATGTCTGATCAAGATTAGAATGGTGACCTCTACTGTATTTTCTTCACGCAGCTAAACCCAGGTTCAAATTATTGAATTGCCATCATTAGCTTATTCACCACCAAGAGAGTTAATCCCCGGTGTGTTTTTGGGGTCGTCTATAAGAGTTTGGAGCAGACTGCCCCAGAGGGGAGCCGTGAAGGTCTTCAGACTGCATGGGCTGTAGTGTGAGGCTCTACTGTGCTGGTATTCTTCTCACTGCTGTCTGCCCATTCCTAACACTTGCCCCTTTTTTTATGTTAACCAACTTTTTATGGCGAGAGACAGACAGACTTGACTCATCTGAAAGCATCTTTCAGGTTCTCATATGGCTTGCTTAAGCCCTGTTGTAAAATATACGAGAAAAAAACAAACATGGATGGGGGTCTCTCACATATCAAATGTGGAAAGTCTAATTTTATATTTGTATTTTCAAATAATAATAATAATATTGACAAAAAATGTTTGTGAAAGGTTTCCATCCTCTACTGTGGTCCAGAAATTGATGTGTCTGTCTGGAAAATAAAATAAAATAAAATGAATTGGTATATTCCTTGTTTTCATTGTTTTATTGGGCCTCATTCACGAAACGTACGTAAGATCAGATTTGATCGTAAAGCGTTCGTACGAACGTTTCTACGAAAATAGTCAGATTCATCATTTTGTTCGTATCTGAATTTGTTCGTTAGTACGATCAAAACCTACGTGTGTTTGGAAACATACGGGAATTTGTTCATGTGTTTGCAAACATGCGGGAAGGCTCTTAGAACAGCTTATTCTTTATGAAAAATCCATTACAGTAGTGCCAAACCTCAACAACAACGAGATGTTTCAGTGGCCTTGTAGAAACAAAAAAAGACCTAATAGGCTGAAATGGCGTATTTGCTGAACTGTCCTCATTCATAACAATACAACATTATCCAACTTGTAATGGGTTGATCACATGGACTGGACGTCTTACAAATACAATTACAGAGTCCTACCATCTGATGAAGATGCAGCCTGGATCTGATCTGTGTCCAACTCCAATGCCAACTGGACACCCGAAACTGAGGTCTCTCCTATTGATTGATCCTCTGATCCATGTTGGATAGCGCCTCAGTGCGCTGCCCTCCTCCTGTGGCTGATAATATGCGTCTATTTCTCCTTCTACTTTTTTGCAATCTAGTTTCATGTCGAACCATTTCTTTTTTTTACCTCAGCAACGTTGTGTGTTTCTGCTGAAACAGCATTGACAGCGTTAATAATTTCTTGCCATGCTTTACTTTGATCAGTTCTTGTGACTCCGCTGCTGATGCTTCTGAAAACTGTTGTTTTTTTCTCATGCGCGCATGCATGCAACACTTCCATTTCGGACTCCGCCAAGTTCCTCTTTTCCCTCTTTTCCTCTGTGGTTTACTTGCACACGACCCTTCAGTCTGCACCCTTATAGTGTTGAACAGAGTTTACCTCTGCAAACCAGCTTCAACGGGCACCTGCATCCAATTTACGAACGATTGGCATTCATCAAATATACACCTGTTCTACGCACAAATGGAGGTTTCCCCCATGTTTCATCAATAAATACGACGACATAAATACGACAAATTTACAAATAATTTAAGAAAGGTTTTGTGAATGAGGCCCAATGTCCCTTGAAGGAGCCTCTTCTGCACACGCTCAGTCAAGGTGCCCTTGTGCAAGGCACTTAACCCCCAACTCCTCCCATGGAGCTGCTCTGTGGCCAAGGTGTGAATGTAGAATGTGTGCAGGGCGTTGCTGCAGAAGAGCAGACATGCTCGGCAAACCTGGATAAATAAAGGTCAAAAGAATCGTCACAATCAGGGCCACCTTTATCATCGCACTTCAGTATTTTCCTATTCCCCTCTCCCCTTCTGCCAAACGCCCAGAACAAGCTAATTAAATCTTCTGTCAGGCAGGGAAATCGCTCCGCTTTCATCCTCCCTCCATTCACGTCAGTCACATCAGGGACATGCACAATGACACTTGTATTAGGGCTGTAATTCCCTCGTGCATGTTAGACATTTCTCTGTGATCGCCATCGCCTGCATGCTAATCACTTGTGACTTGTACTGTTTTGTGTGTGTGTGTGTGTGTGT
>OOFE01050208.1:26484-41520 GCA_900323365.1 Monocentris japonica
AAAAGAGCAGAGCCAAACTTCCTCGGAGCTGAAGAATTTATGTATGTGCTCTGTGTGTTTGCAAGGAGTGAAGGTTAGAGTCATGGGCACAGAATGCATACCATGAATTGTGAAATCATGTTGTACAATCGTAACGCATCAGAACAGTGTGTGTGTGTGTGTGTGTGTGTGTGTGTGTGTGTGTGTGTGTGTGTGTGTCTTTGGAGCGCTGCCTCTTTGCTCCCAGCATGTGTGTGTGATTAAGCAAAGATGTAATGAACAGGGACAGGGCCCTGTTGTTTGGCTATGGCGTGCTGTTTCCAACTGAGAAAGCCATTAACCAGTTAGGAGGATTGTATGGGAGCCAGTAAGTTGCCAGACAGCAGTGGCCGCCAACCGCTGGACGTCAACGTCTCGACAACATCACAGGCTTTTGGCTTTTGGAGAGAGTTGTTTGTGTTCCCCATTGCAGCATTCCTTACATTCAGTAGTACTCCCCTTTCACTGGAATGTTCATTTCTGTTCATTTCATTTCTGTGGCCAGCAGTTGAAGACTAGGCAGCTCAGTCTGCTTTCTCTGGATAAGTTAAGATAAAATAAAATTCCTCATTGTGTGTGTGTGTGTGTGTTTTTTCCAGACCAGTGCGGTGCTGTGTTCAGGAGGGTGTGCTCTGCTGGCGGTCAGCTCCCTGTTGGCCATCATCACCATCTTCCTGCCCAGCGGAGGATGTGAGAGGAGGATCTGCACCCTGGCTGGATACATGCAGATGGCTGCAGGTTAGTACAGGCACACACACACACATACAGATGCACACAGTGGCATGCACAAACATACACACAACACAAGACAGACACATTCTGGTTTCTAGCTTTTAGCTTTCAGCCTCACAAATAGCGACTAGATTTTAGAGGCCTTAAGAGTAATATATGTGAAATCTTGAATTTCTGAGCTCTTGAAGTTGAAAGCTCTTATAAAATTCATCATTTAAAGATCTTGCTTTTCAGGTATAAGACGTGCTCCCCTTTCTCCATGCTTTCAGGGAGTCTAGGTAGCCGGTGCTTTCCTGTCCGAACCATTCGACAACACACACACTGATAGCTCTGCTTATTACCAGAACTGTAAAAAGGAGCTGACTTTGTTGCCCATCAATCAAAAAAAAAAAACCCTGAGGACAGCTGCTGCTAGGCAACCAGAGGGGGTGCGCCAATGGGAGGGGTGAACAGGCGAAGGAGAGGCGCGGATAGATTTAGAGCTTGCTGTAAAAAGACAATTGCAACTCCTTAACACAGGTCATTGGTTCAGGGCTACATGTGACTTATCAGTTCGCTGCTTTCATTCAAACAGAGAAGCATGGAGACCATACTTTGTTTATGGGACTACTTCGGCTTTAAAAAAAACAACATAACACTCTCCAGTACTCAGGAGCTGGCACCAGCCTTCACCCACTTGATGCACAGTACAAATGTGACACATTGTCCTGCATGTGGTCATCTCACAGGTGCAGCATCCCATTTACCACTGGGATACTTAGACTTATAACACCTACTGCATATTTTCACCTTTTGTAATAGCGGTGAAGTGGGATGTACTAGTGACGCGTCAAACTCAACCCTGGTTTCCCGTGTGCACGCTGTTCCCATCACATGTGAGACAGCCGAGCTCTAACAAACACAAAGACTTCTTCTTCACAAGGGATTTAATAAGTCTCAAGTTTTATTAACCACTTCATCTCCCCAACAGCTGGTTTTAACTGATCAACAAACCCTTATTGTTTTTTTTTTCTTCCATTTACTCAATTATATATTGATTATGAGAATAACTGTATTGAGCAGCTGATTTACATCCAGGGAAGTGGCATTTAACTAAGCGTAATTAGAAGCTGAATTCATTGGGCAGGTTAAATCTTTATTGACAAAGCTGGGACTTTCACAGGGCATGGTTAATGGTGTGTTTAAAGTGGCGCTTATTGCTTACTGCCAGACCCTCGTACTTCTCTGTCTCACTCCAGAATCAGATCAATGACGCTTTGGAAAGGAGAGAGTCAGAACTGTGGCCTAGGAAGATTGCTGAGACTACTGTGTGTGTGTGCGTGTGTGTGTGTGTGTGTGTGTGTAATCCTATTCTCTGGAATGGAGCTCAATGTCTAGCGCAGCGGCAGACTATGCGAAGTAACAATGCAGAGCGAGAAGCCAGTGAGTCCTTTGTTCCATTTCCAGGTTGACTCTTGTCTAGATAGATGGAGAGAACACAAGGCCCAAGGGAAGGCAGATCAGAGGAGTGTGCTCGTTTTCCTAGCCATGCTTTGTGTGTGTGTGTGTGTGTGTGTGTGTGTGTGTTGAGAGAGTGCTATCAAAGTGGGCTGATAAACGCTGAAACAAGTAGATTAAGAACAATGGTTTTCTTTATGCTGTGCATATTATCCATGTTTTTTAAGGGTGTGTGTTTTCTCATGCTGGCCCTCTGGACTGCTGACGAGACGCTGCTTCCTCTTTGCAGTTAGAATGATGGCTGCTTTGATCCTCATATTCCCTATCTGACAGTTGAAGCAACATATACTTATGAGGAGCAAATCTCCACAGAAAGATGAGAACTGAAGTGATTGGACACTTTACCAATCACTTCTCTGAGGGGCTGTTTTAGATTAGGATGAGGTTAAAGTAAGGGTAAGGATTATGGTTAAGGTTAGTTTAGGGTTAGGCATGTAGTGGACAGGGTTTCTGTTAGGGGTTAGAGGCTAGGGAATGTCGTCAATCAAGGTCCTCACAAGTATAATAATACAAACATTTGTGTGTGTGTGTGTGTGTGTGTGTGTACATGAGCGTTGCAGATTTAGCTCCACATGGCTTATCTGAGAGTTCGCCTCTTCTCTCTCTCTCTCTCTCTCTCTCTCTCTCTCTCACACACACACATACACACACACACACGCCAGGCTGAACCAGGAAAGGCTCTTCCAAGGTAAAACTGCACAGCTCTTTCCTTTCTCAGCCCGCTGGCCCCATGGGTGAGGTCCAGAATTAGACTGTGAACTTGCTCACCCTCACCCCCACTTCCACTGGTTCAGCACAGCGTCCGTGGTTCAGCTCCTCTGCTGAGTGGCACGGCGGCCATCAATGTTTTACACTCTGAGGGAGGGAGGCAGCACATTTTTATGTGCTAAGGCAGTGAGGTTTTCCTCCTACCATGTATATTTTATCGGCCTGTTTTTCTTAGCGGTCAGGATCCATCGGAGAGGACGGCTCTTTGGTGTGTGTGTGTGTGTGTGTGGGTAGATGTGTGTGTTGCTTTTTTTGTGTGAGACAGATTGGAAAAAAGAGAGGGGGAGACACGTAGACACACACACTCACTTCACAGTACAAACACACACATGCAGCCATAGCTACACACATTATATACACATTCACACACAAACTTACATGCATACGAACAAACACTCACACACGCACAAACACACACATTAAATGCACACACACACACACACACAGACGCACACTCCACATAAATACCTGCACACCCATATTACACACAGTAAATACACACACAGACACAAGCAGGCCAGTGTTTCCCCTGTACGTATTCTCATTCTCCACCACGCTTTTTACTCAAAATGGTTTCTTAAAGTAAAAAGCTACGCCTGCGGCGCAGCGAACACGTTTCAGACCGAGTGTCTGAGAAGCAACCGCACCAGAGGAAGACGTTAGCTAGCTGTCTAGATCTCGACTCTAACACAAGACGATGAATAAAGTGTAACACGGGGAAACCGCTTGGCTAGAGTTATGGAAACAGACTTTTATTACCAGTCAAAGAGAAGTGTGTCTCCCAGCAGCAGATCTGCTGTGACTTTACTTTAGCTATCAATTGTGTTTTGGTGATATTTATTTTTCCCAGCGAAGTCGACTTTAACCTTAAATGTATTCTCAGTCTGATCCGTGTTTCCTGGCGGTAATTTTCTGACTTTGTGGTTTTGAGGTGAAATCTCTTTTTGTTCTTTAATAAAAATTGACCATTTTACATGATATGGCTTTGCGCTTCCTACCACCACAGTTAGAAAAAAGTGCAGGGGAAGCTGACAGACGCACACATGCATACGCGCACGCCTGCACATAGAAACACACGCCCACGTGCGCACGAACACTTTATTCATTTCAATCAATTTTCTTTTAATTTCAAAACGGCGTCCTGCACTAATGCTCCAGCAGTCTGGTCCTAAAGCACTTTAACTTTTCCATCATGCATGCTGAGCCTACCAGTGATTTCAGTTTATCTTCCACTGAGCCGTTCACTGACAGCGCCGAGTTGAAGACGATGTCGGGGCTTTGTAATGGAACAACGCTCAGGCAGATTCTGGCTGTTCAGGGCTGAAGATGTGTCACGCTCTGCTGCATGTACTGGCAGCCATTGCACATACAAGCTTAGGCTCAAATGTGTCCCTGCAGGGTTACAGGCACATTAACACACGGGGACTGTTTACATTATGTGCTTGCGAGATAGCATGATGAAGATGTCTTTTGCTACATTGATTGCCTGTTGTCGTGTTTTTTAACGGATGTGGGCACAAGTAACTAGTACTCCAGTTCAGAAAAACTTCCTCATACCTCAGTGTGGAAATCTTTGCTCGACTTTCTTAAAATAGGTCAGACATAACATGCCTGACGCTGTATTTTGCCGCCAGCGAAAGGCATGTGAACACCGAAAATGATTTACCTGTACAGGTGAAGATGGTCGTGTTGCACTAGAGAAAGAGACGCGTCGAGTTAAAAGTATGGTATGGTATTACTGTTTGTCAAAGGTTTCTCAAAGTGTGAAAAATATGTGAAACAAAATAAAGGTTTTGGTTGCAGTATTTCAAAATCATATGATTTTTTGATGTAATTGTCCACCTGCTGATTGGGACGCAGGGGCAGCCAGGTAGGTGCTCAGTATGTGGCTCTAGGGCAGCTCACAGGCGCCCCTCCGGTTGGGGGCCGTCCTACCGCTGTCTGAGGTTACCACAATACTTATTTTGAGCCATGGTATTGTTTTAGAGTGAAACCATGACAGTAAACATTTTTGAATCACAACACTACAAGTGAAAATGAAAATGTAAAAAAAAAAGTGTTATCTTTTTGCTCATTGAACCCCCACAAAGTTTTGGCTGGAAAAGGTTTCTAATTGGTATCCAACTCCAGCGATATCCGATGAATATTTTCCTTTGAAGATTCCCTCCAAGTGCAAGGGCAGCATCTGGAGCAGTGCCTTGTTATCTACATCCCAATCAGAGAGTCATTCAGTGTTTTTACCCCGACTGTGGCTGGTTGGGAAAGAGAGTGTGTACTCCTGAGCGTGTGTTTGTTCCCTCACGTGTACACACACACACACACACACACACATCCAGCTCCATTGTGCTGATGCTGAGGAAGCCCAGCCTGCTGTGTCAGCGCTCCCCTGGGCAAAGCTGCTATGCAGATGTCCTCCCAAGCACGGTGATGAAAATAGGAACCGTACTTTGATCAAAGCACCTGCTGTGTTTCTTCAGTGCTGCTGTCGCTGCGGAGCCCATATGGTACCTGTGCCAGCTGTCAATCATAACGCTGATACAGATGAATACACTTTCAATATCAGACTGGAGTAGAGCTGCAGAGTCTATTAGGGATGGATGGGACCATCTTGTTTTAATCGCCGTCAGAATTCTGCCTTAGAAGAACTTTGCCTTAGAAGAACTTTTTTAAGAGAGTAAACATCTCTGACACATTGTTAGATTGTCTCTTCCATCTTTGAACTCCGTCTCTGTCGTACCGCGAGAAATATGCCTCCAGGCGGAAAATGTATGAGTTCCCGTCCGGTTTACCAAGTGTTTATGTGTTAGGGGAATGTTGTTTAAACCTTTATTTATCCAAGGAAATAAGACAGAGCGTGGATGCTCTTTTTCAGTGGGTGAGAGTTCATTTCTGGTCTTCTGCTCCGACCTCTAGGCTACTCTGTCCCCATTTGTAATATCCACTGTGTGTGATTACCGCTGTAGTAAATCCGTGCTCCTTTTTCTTGCTTGTCACTCCAAGTGCTCTGCCAAAAAACTTTTTGATCCTCTATTTTCCTGCACTTTTCTCTTTTTTTGTGTTTTTTTTGTCATCCAGTTCTCTATCTCCTCTCCCCTCTCGCAGTAATCCCTACGTACATCTTTACCACAATCTTAACCAGAACTTCTCTTGCTTGTTTTCTGTCGATCACTGATATTTCTTTCTATTTCATCATGAGTTGGCTGGCTCCGGGCTCCCGTCCACCTCAAAGTACACTTTGCAGGGAGACTAGAACTTGTTCACCACTGAATTTCACAGATCTACCAAGACATCAGAGAGAAGCGCCGAGAGAAGACCCTGCTGTGCTTTGTGTGTATTTGTGTGTTTTTCTGTTTGTGTGTTGAGGCTGACAGAATGTAACCTAGTTCAGCTGCAGAATGTGATGCTGACATTGTAAACCCTTCACCTATGACTCACAGCGATGGACATTAATCATGGATGTTTCCCGTCAGTCAGCCAGATGTGTGTGTGCGCGCATACATGTTTGTCTGTTTGTGAGCGTGTGTGTGCGTGAGTGTCACTTTTTGTATGATCAGAGCTGCATTTTGCTGTTGACAGTAATGTGCTTGGTCATATCGCACCACCACTGCCCCCAAGCGTCCTCACCCAGCGGTCGGTAACACTTCCTTTGGGTTTGTGTGTTAAGGACATGCATGAGTGTCGGTCTGCCAAACAACAACGAGTCTCATTTACTCAGCGAGACAGGACTGGCGTCACACAGAAATCATTAATACAAACTACGGGAACACTACAGGGACAGAAACATACAACGTGTCTGACTGTTTTGCCACTGTTGTTTTGCAGCATCGTTCATCATTATGAACGCACCCAAATTGATAAATTAGGCCTAATGTGTACATATGAATCAAAGCCTGTGTGTGTGTGTGTGTGTGTGTGTGTGTGTATTTATGTACCCTATACTCCCTCATGGTCAAATCTGTTGTTCTTTGAACTAAGTGACGTTTAATGATGGGCATGGCGGCACTCCACTCTGCTCCCTCACTGATACATTACTCACTAGACTACTTGGTCTACCAGTCAATTAGAGCTGGACTGTAATTAAGAATGAACTTTCATGCTGTCCAATTCATCTTTTTTCCATATATTGGAGATTCCTTTCATAGGCTTTGTGTTGAGATGAACATAGATCCGACTGCTGATGAACAGTTTTTTTTAATCTATCTTTAATGTTGCCCTTTGAAAGCATGTCTTTGATATTTTCTTCCACATTAAATATGAAGGGGCAAGAATATCGGTGTGTTCCAGAAAGATTTTCTTTTATTCCCGATATTAATGTTGTTTACTTCAGTATTAATTGATGAAGATGTCCCTCAACTTCCACTTGGAATGAATTGTATTTAATTCAGAGAGAGAGAGCCAGAAAGTCTCCCACAAAACTTGCCGGATGTTACACCCTCTGGTCATGTCTGCTTCTGCATGCCTCTTAGAAGCGCACACACACAGAACTGTCACAGGGTCCAAAGTACGTACTGGTGCTTCCTATTCCTTTTCTGTCTCCCTTCTCTTCCTACTCCCATCATTCTCCCATGAAAGCCCTGGCAAACACACACACACACACACACTCAAAGAACTCGTGCCTATGCATATTACATGAGTCCTGCACCTCTGAAGGCCTCTCTGCTTTTTCATTTTGCAAGTTACAGCAGAAATGATGAGGTGAAAGCCAGATCCTGCACTCAAGGGCTACTTCCTTTGTGTGGCGTGCAGCAGGATCAGTGCAGTGCAGACCAGAGCCTGCTCACCATGTACTGCTGTTAATGGAAAACTGGCACAATGTTTCAAGTGACTCGTTAAAGGTTATACGGTGGAGACGATTAGTGGCCTCTATCTCATGCCGGTGGTGTTGTTAGTGCATTTTCAAAAATCCACCCTTTTCTCTAGTAAACGCATCACAACTGGACATGGTCCTGATTGGCTCCCCTCATGGAATGAAATCTGTCCAATCAGCATGTGAACTGGAAAGCCTCCACTAAGCAGGTTTACCTCTTTTGAATTAGACATGCTTTACAACATAAAGCAATCTACATTTGTGCTGTAAAGCAATATAGCAGATTTCCTGCAAAATCTGACCCGGTGGTACACAATGTAAAATACATGCAGGGTGATGATTTATTGATGTTAACATGCTGCACGTAGCACCTTCAACAACATGTGAGGTTTACCTGGACGGGTTGGCCAACAAGCTGAAAGTGTAGTTTTTGATTGAAACAACATTGTTGGCTAGAGGTGTGTTGCTACAGTAATGACCATGTCTGTAATGGCAGCAGAGCCAGGGCTGTGTGCACCAGATGTTTGACTAGTTTTTTACTGAATCTGGTAAGAGAGTCATCTCTAAATATATATAGACATTCTCTGGTTACAGTCAAGCCAGGCCTGGCTCAGACTGGCCATAGACATGTACCTCTACTTACTGAAAACTGCTTGTGTCCATGTTAGAGTTATGAGGTTACGTGTTTGTGTGTGTGTGTGTGTGTGTGTGGAGGCGTGTGCCTGTCTGAGTATGAGTGTTCTCTCTTTGTAGTTTCATTTGTTTTCTTCTGTTTTTCCTATTCCGTCTGAGGCAGTGATTGATCCGCAGTTGAAACGCTCCTTTAGAGTATGTAGTTATGAGTGAGGGCTTGTGCAACTTTCTCCTCAGTTATTTTTTTCTGTTTTTCTTTTCTACACAATGTAAAGGGTTAAGACTGCTGGTACTATCTGTCACACACACACACACACACACACACCAAGACTGATCAGTCAATGCCTCCCTGATGATTGTCTCATTTGCATAAAGTAAATGAATGTGTTTGCTCTCCTAAGTGAATTAAAAACACTGCATCAGAGGAGTGTGTATGTGCATGTGTGTGTGTGTGCTGGCCAAGCTACTGTGGCTTATATAAGCAACTGTGGAAACAACAGTGAGAAGGACATTTCAGCCCAGTCTGTCCAGGTCCAGTCTGCCTCACAACATCACAACAGCTTTGCAGCTTCTAGCCAAAAGCTTTACTGAGGAATCCCAAAGGAACTAAAGAAAGAAGTCATGAGAGCATCGACACCAAAATCATCCAATCATTTGGTGTTTTCCCAACGGGTCAGCTGACCAATGAGCCAAACTCCCAAAAACTGGGTTTATCCCTTTAAGACAGTAGCTGATCCTGCAGGACTGTGCAGATGAGAGGGGGAGTACAGTGGTGATCCCGGACTGGATTTAGCTGTCCAGGAAGTAGTGTGCATCAACGGCAGCGGGAGAGGTAGAGACAACATTGCTTCACAAGATCACAGTCAGACCAATGGCCACTGGACAGCTTAGGATCGACTGTGCATTCAGAATCAGTTGGGCAAGAGTGGGTGCTAATCAGACTCAGTCAGCATGGCGTCGAGCAAACGGACATACTTGCCAATCTCAGAGCAGTAGCGAAACCAATTAGGATAAAGTTCATCATCTACTGGTGTGGTGCCAACCTACCGCTCCAGTGATTTGGGGATTGAAGCAAAACCCAAGCCACGTGAAAAATCTGCAGAAAACCTGACAAACTCCTAAACGCATCATATCTTGCAGAAAACCACTGACTGACAGAGAAAACTAGGCACAGTGAGGTAGATGATCAAGGCTCAAGAGCCCGAACTACATCAGCTTTGTCACAATCAGAACTGGTGGAAGCCAGTAGAGACTCAAAGACACTATTTTTGAAAAGGAGAGTTGGCAGTCCACTTCCCTTAGGATGATAATGAATTTTTATTGATTCATCATTTTGGTCACTTTTAATAAATGGCCTCTCCTGGTGTCTTATATACTAAATGGATGTTTGTTCATTTATCACTGTGCTTTCTTTTCATTTGATGCTTGACCCAACTACCAGATTTAGGCCAGTCGGCTCCATCCTTTGTTTTTTTTCAGTGAGGAGAATAAACTGACTGGTGTAACTATATGATGCACGGTTCATTCTTTGGAGTGGAGTTGGAAGAGAGACACACATACAAGTCTGTCCACTCACACCGGAGACTCTATTCGACCAGTAAAAGATGGCTGGCACTTATTGAGATTATAAAAGCTATTTGGCTTGGAATGTGTGTGTGTGTGTGCGTGTGTGTGTGTTTGTGTGTGTGTATGTGTGTGTGAGATTGACTCTAAGATACTGCTCTGTCTTTGACAAATAAAGATGGTACCCACAGGTGCATGTTATCCCTCTCGGCACACACACACACAGACACACTCTCATACACACACACACACACACACACACACACAGACCCCTCCCCAGCCCCATGCTGTCAGCATGGTGCCATGGTGCCTCTTGAACATCAAATACACACTCTTCCTCTCACCGACATCAATACTTTCTCTCTACACAAAAGGGATGAAGACAGGGATGCAAAAGTGCATACACATTGCATACACATGCAATGTTCTCACTCTCTGTCTCATATATACCACACACACACACACACACACACACACACACACTGCTGGCATATCTTTGTTCTAGGTCCTGGTGATGTGTATCTCTAGCTAAGCGGAGGAAAAGGATATGATATGTGCAATGCTCTCTGATGTTATTTGTAAGCAGGGATCATACAATGAAGCTAGAGCTCATATCAGTATTCTGGGAGAGACCTCCAGCAGAGCAGCTCCTCCACACACACACACACACACACACACACACACGGTCTATTGATTTAAATCATCTGTGTAATGAAATCTGTCCCCATACGATTGGTGTTTTCACCAGCTGATCTACTTCTTTCATGCCACTTGAAGAAGCACAGAGGACAGACGTCAGACGACATAGTGGACAGACGTCCATGGCTGCATAGTGTGTGTGTGTGAAGCTGTGTGATGTCTGTGAGGTTGTCATACTGATGTAAACATGATGTGTGGGCAATACCGACGGGTTAGGAAGCAGATTATGGCTGTTCCCTCGTTACATCAGTATGACAGATAAATGGTTTATCTGGATTATTTGGATTAAGAACGAGGAAAAAAATATCTCATTTTCTCAATAATGGCCATATATTTATAAAATCATACAGTGGGATGTATCATTTTAGGTTTCAAGGGCCCAAGCGTCATGAAACTCACTCAACACATATGCTATAGTCACTTCAAAGTAAATGTCCTTTTTCACGTTTCCATTGATTTGACCACCCCCTGTAAATGACCAAGAAGCGGAAACCACCAAGACCAGTTATGTGTTTTTGCGGGAATGTGTTTTTTTGTTATGGCAGCAGCGTTATATTAAACCTAAGGTCTGTGCAACAACGTAAAGCACACACATACACAAACACACACACACTTGCCTCCTAATTGACATGTCCCATGTGCGTTGGGGTGCTCACGCAGCTCATGTTGATTGATCTGCTGATGGGATGGATGCTTTCAAGCTTGTGATCTAATCTGCTACAGCAAGGAAATACACACACCAAAGATAGAGAGGATGGGAGACAGACCTCTTTCAATGTATCTCTACCTTACTTCTTCCTCTCTCTCGCTCTCTCTCTGTCTCCCGATACATCTCTCACCTCGCTCGCCCCTCTGTGATTACAGTTTAAAGTAGTGCACCTCAGAAAAACAGACAGACAGAGAGGAAAGACGAATGGGGTGAGCAGCCGGGCTACGATCAAAAAGATTAAAGACTGTAGATGCTCCGGTCACCACCCCCACTGCCTGTCTCTTCTTCTTTCACTCCTTTCACCGCGGGGTGTGTCATCCTGGGGTCAAGATGAGGCTGCCAGCCAGGAAGTGAACCATGAAGAAGACGGGATCGCCCTGGCAGCTGCATTCCTCGACCACACCCTTTATTGCGTGTTTAATTGTCTCGCCTTTGTGGTTCTTTCGGACTTTCTCTACTTGACAGTCGACGGATGCCGTTTGGGCAAAACACTAGTCTCGTATTCAGTCGTGTTTTTGGGCTTATTCTGCTAAACAAACCTCAAGTCCCAAGACCTGCTAACTGTGCTCAGATGTTTCCGAGTTTTCCGTTATTGGTGCTAGTAATGATGATGATCACGATGATGATGAGGACGAGGGTCAGACGATATTGGTCTTTTATTAAAAATGGGATACGGGCCAGTCAAGATATGATCGATGTGATGTAGTTTGTTTGATTACATATTTATTGTATAGTTGATCAGTATTACAACGGTTGTCTATGAGATGTTTCAGTGTAGAGTTTTAAAAACACTTAATACTAGTATTTTTTTGGCATGGAAACGGTCAGGTATTGAATAGCAGCACAAAATATCAGCTATCAGCAGCTTCAATCCATAAATATTGGCATCAGTATGATCCTTTAAAAGCCTGTATCAGCCAATCCCTAATGAGGATGAGGATGATAATCACGACGATGATTCATATGTTTTGAGATGGCAGGTTGGAGCTTTGTATGTCTATTAATCATTGTTCCTGTTGTCAGGACGGAGAAGCTTAATCTCATAATCCGTCCAGCTATTTTCCCCATTATCCCTTCTCACTGACAGACGGATACAAACAACCTCAGTAGGGGCTAATACTGTCAGCGCGGCTGCATCGGCCGTCCGAGGATGGGATGCTCGCCATCTGCCACGTTCATAGTTTAAGACTAAAGACTGTATTCTTTTGACAGCCTTTGATGCATTAATGATGTCCCGTAGCCTCCTGGGTATCTGGGTTCAGTCTAGTCCTGTTTACTGCGGAGTTAGCCGTAGTCTTTCATCACGACTGGAATTCCCCTGGTTCTCCCAACCAAAGCATGTCAGAAAGATAGAAATTATGGAGAGACAGTATATTTTTGGCAGAGTTCAAGAAAAGCAGACTGTCATTCTGTTCTCATCAGTCTAATTCTATTACACGGTGCTTCTGAGCCTTTTTAAGATACAATTTTGGGGAATTTCTGCTTTATTCGACAGAATAAAGTTGAGAGGGAGATGAAAGATGGGGGTGAACAGAACTGGATTCTAACCTACAATGTCACCAGCACGTTGTAGGTGTCTTAACCCACTGAGCCTTCAAGACTGTGAGAGTAACACTGGCAGAACAAGAGCACTAGTTGTTCTTTTCTATACTTTGGTTAGCATTTCCCAGAGAATGTACGTGTAGAAAAAATTCCCATACCTGCTTAGTAGCTCCCATAGTGCGATATGAAGTGTGCTACAAATTGCTCCTCTTTCTTTCTGTCACTGAGATGCAATTTAATTCTGGGAAGCAACGTTTTTCAGGCAGGAGACATCTATTTGATACCAGCGTGGAGTTGTGTGGGGACAAATGAGCAGAGACAAACAAGCCAACACAGAGAGAGAAAGAGAGGAAAAAAGTGCCGATGCAATATTTCTGAAATCCCTGCCACCCTATCCTTTTCTCGTTGCCTGGGGCCAACCAGGCCGTTTCTTGTGTTGCTCAAATTCAGCAGAAGCAACAGGAACAGGAGGCGACATCGGTCTCCAGAGTCGCCCAGCACCCTCAATCTGTCACCACACACTCGCACACAGAGTGGAGGTTGCACACACAGAGCTACACACATCTGCGTGGACACGTAGTATTCGCCTCATCAAATTTCTCCCAAATTTGTATTCCGAAACAGGCACACACACTCACACACACACAGATACACAGATACACAGACACACACAAAAACACAACACAGCATGCACTGCAGTAACATTACTAAACTGCAATATGGGAAACACATTCAACACTGAAAAGGAGACGACCATCACATATATTTGTGTGCCAGCTTTGCAAGATAAGATGAGTTTTATTGATCCCTGAGGGGAAATTGGGGCATTGCGGTGGCAGAACAGAGGTGTAGATTGGTGAAGAGTTTTAATAATAAAGGTAATAAAGGATATAAAGGAAAA
Source organism: Monocentris japonica (assembly GCA_900323365.1). Classification (NCBI taxonomy): domain Eukaryota; kingdom Metazoa; phylum Chordata; class Actinopteri; order Trachichthyiformes; family Monocentridae; genus Monocentris; species Monocentris japonica. Next base: position 40,354 of record OOFE01050208.1, read on the forward strand.
TAAAAGAGATTAAAGATAGGGCGTCGCCATCCTGGTAATAAAATATTGCTCCACTGTGGCCACGAGAGAATTTGCACCAGGACGGCTTTTGACAGATTTACTGATGTACAAATTCTAGACAGCAAGTCTTCAATCGGAAAGCACAGGGGCTGCCTTGTCACTGTGTCTCTGTGGTTTAGCAGTGTAGATAAGACTTATAATGGGTAATAGAAGTGACACTACGGCCCTAATCCCTTCATCATCTCCATTTTGCCTTTAATAGCCAGGCTATTCAACACAGTCTCAATGGGGCAGGGTTGGGGCCAGGGGAAGTCAAAGACCTGCAAGAAGAGGACAATGAGCACTTTGTTTGATTTAGGAGAGACGGGACGTTTTTCATATAATCCCGAGAGAAATATTAATTGCCTTGTATGAAATGAGAACAAAAGAAAAAACAGTTTGGCTGAATATTTGTTGTAAAAGGTGGTATCGCACTTTTAGGTTTTATGGGTTTTTTTGGAGGCATTTTGCGTTTATTGGTGAATAGTAGAGAGAGATGGGAAAGAGAGGAGGGATGACATGCGGCAAAGGTCCTGTGCCTGGATTCAAACCCACGACAGATACACGCTATGCACCTCAGACCACTGAGCCACCAGGACGCTTCCAAGGTTTTACGTTGCAAATGGAATTACAGCCTGTCACAACCTCTCAGCCAAGCAAATGGCCTCGCCGGAAAGACCGACTGTCGGTCTAAAGAGAGGGATGTTTCTTCTGTCAGAGAGAAATCATCTGTGATTTCTGCTTTTTCACGACTGGAGGCCTCCACACAATGGCCGGACGACGTCAACCGGTATTTCAGAGCGTGAGGAAGAAAGAGAAAGAGACAAAAACACAGGAGAGAGGGAGATGTTCCTCTGTGCATTAGAAAAGACCAGAAGCAGTCTTTTCCCCCCGCCAAGTAAGTCCTGACAGCGGAGCATAGATGCAATTATCACCACAATGCCTTATTTCTGCCTCAAAGAGCACCGTAACAAGAAAATGATACAAGCAAGCAATTTTTTTCTGAAGAATATGTTCCCCTCTCACCCTCTCTCCTTTAGTTCTTGCTTTCAACTCTTTCTTTTGTTCCTTCCTCCCTCCCGCCGTGCCTCTTCATCTTCCTTCCAGCCCCTCCCGTCATTTCCTCCC
>OOFE01050209.1:0-22500 GCA_900323365.1 Monocentris japonica
TGGACGACTTGCCATCATTGAAGGAAGCATGAATTCTGCTCTTTATCAAAGAATTCTAAAGGAGAATGTCAGGTCATCCGTCTGTCAGCTGAAGCTGAAGTGCAGTTGGGTCATGCAGCAAGACAACGATCCAAAACAAATAAGCAAGTCTACATCAGAGTGGCTGAAAACAAACAAATTTAAGGTTTTGGAATGGCCTAGTCAAAGTCCAGACCTAAACCCAATTGAGATGCAGTAGCAGGACCTGAAACGAGCAGTTGATGCTCAAAAACCCATAAATGTTGCTGAATTAAAGCAATTCTGCATGGAAGAGTGGGCTAAAATTCCTCCACAGTGGTGTGAAAGACTGACCATGAACTACAGGAAGTGTTAGGTTGCAGTTATTGCAGCTAAAGGTGGTGCAACCAGTTACTGAGTGTAAGGGGGCAATTACTTTTTCACACAGGGGCAATGGGTGTTGGAAAACTTTGTTCATTAAATAAATGAAATAAATATAAAAATGATTTGTGTTGTTCACTCAGGTTCTTTTTATCTATTATTAGATTTTGATTGAATATCTGAAAACATTCAGTGCCAAAAATATGCAGTAATAGAGGAAATAGAGAAATAGAGGATCAAGTCTGCTTGTGATCTGTCCTCATGACACTCGATCCCTTTGGTGAACTGAATGTAGAATTGGATCTAGCTTCTGCTCAGCTGTGGGAAGCAGTCTTGTTGAGTCTGGTCTCTGTCATAGACGGATGAACGTAGCCTATGATCAATGGAGTTTGCAGGACATTTAGTGCCCAGGGTTATGTATGACCTCAACAAGCTGTGTGCTAGCGCGAACAAATCAATGGCTCACATTCATTGAATCTGGACAGGAGAGCTGGCACGTTCTTGCTGACACTGGAGCCTTCGGTGGCACATGGCTGGACCAGCAGTCACACAGTTATATTATTTCAAACTATCTGAATAATACTGTTAATACTATTATTTTGATTGAACTACATTAAATTATTTTGTATATTCTGGCACGTTGTTTGTATTAATTATGAATTAAATATATTACATGCACCATAGAGTTATAAACAATAGATTATATGCCACCATGGTTGTAAGTTACAACAAAAAAGCTGAAAAGGCATGCAAACAAACTAATGTGAACTACTATATTATTAAAACTAACCAGCCATTTTCAGTTGATTTGATGGAAAGCCAATATCCAACAGAAACTGATCCAATAACAATTTATTCATTATTTTATATAACATTTGCAAAATGTTATGCCATGCACTTTATTTTATAATGCAATGAGTTGTACTTGGGTGGAAATCTACAGTTAAGTAAAGAGCTACCTAGTACTACAGGTATTCACATCATATTTACCTGACACTCCACCAGCCACATATGCTGCCATCATCAGTCCTACAGAGAATCCAATGTGGACGGTGAGAGGCTCACCCAAGGTGTTGCGACTGAGGACAGTCTGGGCGACTGACCCACAGCCAAATAACTAACAAATAGATAGGAAGAGAAAAACACGTTTTCACTCACATCTATTCAATTTTTTTCAATCTCTTTAGAAAGAGCATTTCTGAACATCAGATAAGGTTTCTATAATATATAAACAAGTTCTCAGATCTGAAGAACTGCAGAGGAAACGTTCCAGCTGTGGGATCAACAATTAAGCAAACACATTGTATAAGGTGCATTACTGTGAAGGGTTTTTGTACGGCAACTCAGCCCAACCCAACAAAAACACCAGTTTATCATAGGAAACATTACTTACAACCAAGACAAAAGTTCCCAGGAATTCTGCCAGGAATTCCTTGAGTATTCCATGTTTGAGAGCACAGTGTTGCCTCATACTTCTCTTGTGTTTTATTTCCATGTATCACTGTGTCAGCTACTGCTCGTACTGTCAAGGTGTCCAACAGTGTGAACCTCTGGAGTTGATCAGAATTGTCCTGTCTAATCCCCACCTCTAACAAACCGCAGCCATTCAGCATAGGCCATTGATCCATTTGCAATACCCATCACATTCCTCTTCGGTCACATCAAAACACTATTTTCGGACCAGAGGCCAGACAGAGTGATTGACAGGTGTAGAATTAAATATTAATTAAAATGTTATTTTCTTTATTCAGATGTGTAGTCACACAAGGAACCGTCAAACAATCAGCATGGATCATAATAATCCCTGATTTACAAAAACAGCATACAGCTGGATTCATTAAAGTTTCAGGAATTTCAGTCAGCGTATGAATGTGAGTGAATGTTGAAGCTTAACACATTATATTCCTATTTTAACACACAGCAACGTAATAATTTAAGGAACAACCAATACATTTGAGTGCATGTAAATAAGAATAATGCAGTTATAAATATTGCCACTAGAGGCCAGGCTTGGTAAGATGCCATGCTATTCACAACATGAAACATGATGAAGTCACACCTGAGTTGTTAACAGAATTATAACACAAGGATTTCTCACAGTAATTCCAATGTCTCTTTATAAAGTTCATTAATGTCTGTTTGATAGGTTTTGTTTTTTGTCCTCCCTCAGTCAGTCGGAGCCAAAGTCATCTACATCGTTCACATCGTCCTGCACAATCATCATGAGTGGGGCTGATTTCTTCTTACGCCTGTTAATACAAAAAGAAACATTAGCAGTATTAAAGAGCAACATGTGGTTTTGATAACTAATGTAACACACACATAAACATCAGAGTACACATATTCTCACACACACACACACACAGACACACAAAGCAGGGGGACAGAAGCTTAAGGTGTGTGTGCGTGAGAGTGGTCACCTCATCTCATTGCGCAGTGCGCTGAGCTGGCCGTGGAGCTGCTCGTTGGCCTCTATCTGCTCATCCAGATCTCTCTGCAGTTTCTTTTTAGCATGTTCCAGACGCTCAATCTCCTCCTCCGCTTCATCCATCTGTCTCTTTGCTGTCTTCAGTCTCTGAGTAAGCTACGGAGTTCACAAAAGTGGGATGGATACTGAATCATTTCAAGTTTGCTATTCCAGACTTCTTGATAACTTTCTGTGTGGTTTGAGATGCCTACCTGGTCTCGCTGGCTCTGCACAGTGATCTGTTCCTCATCTACTTGCATCTTCATCTCCTTCACCTTGCGCTCCAGTTTGCGGTTTGCTTGTTGCAGGCTGTTATTGTCTCTGAGAATACAAGCACCAAGAGATCACATCACTTCAGGGTCAGGGTTAGGGTAACCCAATACCCTCTCAGTGTGTTCAGACCAGATAATACACTCACTCTTACAACCTGGGAAAGTGATATGAGCTGGTTCAATGCTAGATAACTACCATCAAGTATCTGATGAAGCTATTATCCAGCACACAAATAAATTGTCTTAATTTGTGTTATCTTAATTTGACAAATGGTCTACAATACAAATGGGAACATTAAAAACTGTATACAAGAATGTCCAGAGGTTTTAGGCAAGAGTGATAATGGAATGTTTTTCTGAAGGTGCTCGCCTCTCCTCTCCTTGCAACCTCTCTTCTAGTTCCTGGATGCGGCCGTTAAGTTTGGAGACCGTGGAGTCCTGGTTGGTCCTCTGGGACGCCTCCAGATGAGTCACTCTGCTCTTCAGCTCTTTATTCTGTTAGACAAAATGAAGAGCATTGTGGTTTACACTTATATTCAGATGCCAACTAAGCAGGGTGAATGTGGATGGTGGTTATCAGTACTGCTCTGTGTCCTGCAGATCTGGTTTTAGTCCACTAGATAGGTAGGGTTTACCATGTTTAACGGATGAGTTCTCGATGCTTTCAACTGTCTCAAAAAGTATTTGAAAGTCAATTTAGTTTACTGTCCTGTGATTGAGATCTTACCTGACACTATCTGTATTTTCCTGATGCGGTAAACCCCAAATATCTGGCACTACATGCAGGTTTAAAAGCACTGAGCATTATGAGCAAACACTATTTGGTGTCCAGGGAGTCAGAGGGGTCAGAGCAGTACCTGTCTCTGCAGGCTCATCTTGTCACACTCCAGGTCCTGTCTGACTGCTCTCTCCTGGAGCAGCTCATTCCTCACCTGATCCATCTGTCACACACAACCAACAGTAAGTCAATATGTAGCTACTGAGATCGAGTTACAGAAAGAGAAATGTGGTTTTACACCTACATTCATATGAGGACCAATCACAGCCTCCCAATGAACAGCTAATAGAGCATACAGTCACAACGTAAAGCTTGGGGGATGGGGGACACTTTAATCAAAAGCATCAGCAGCACAGTGAGTGCATGCAGGTTTAGGCCCACTGGGAACTGAACCACTAACTCTTGCATTCTTAGTGCCAAGCTCTACCCAGCAGCATGTACATAACATGTACCAGCTATCATGTTGACCAAAAAAAGGTGTGGACCTAATTACAAAGGGCAGGACCTGATGATGAGCAATTTCAGGTTGAGTCAGAAGCTTCCAGCTAATTCCTTAAACCAGAGGAAATGATGTCTGGTTTGACCTGCCACATCAGACAGAGTGGGATCTAAAGGCTCTCTTCTCTAATAACATTCAGGGGCCCAGTAAAGGGAGTATGAATAGCTACTCACAATAGTTAGCTCTTTTTTGTCTTTCCAGTGTACCCAAAACAGTGTTTTGTGTCAATTAGTCTGCACTACTTTGCTCCCATGAATGGTGGCCTACTTTACAGGGACACTGATGACCAGGACGTGAAGCACTTACAATTACATCAGTGATTAACAAACACACATGAAGTCAGTGGGGGTCATATTTTGGGACTGTCACACAAGTGAACATTAACAAACCATATACAAATTTGTATCACAACCAAGTCTGGACACACCAGTCAGCAGCTCTCAGTGTTTAGAGGGAAATCTGAGTCCTCAGCCTTACATCTGTTTATGATAAAACCCTGACCCTATGTTCAAACTTAAGTCATGGCATTAGTCTGAGATTCAGAGGATGTCTCTTAGCTAAGGGAAAATATAATGTATGAATGTAAGCAAACTAAAAATGTGTCCTTTGTTTAGAAATAGGGTGAATGCAGTTTGGAAGGGGGTGAGGGACTGGACTTGCCTGCTCTTTGCTTTTGTCTACTCGCTCCATCAGGCGGTCAGCGCTGCTGCGCTCCTCACTGAGATCCTCTTCCAGTTGACTGATACGTCCCTGAGAGGAGAGGAACACATAAAGAAATGTGTGAATTCATCATCACAGTAATTTATATTGCATTACACTGAAATATTTACCAATACACAGGATCTAAAGTAACCATCCCTTGTGCTAGTAAACTGGGTTAAACTGGCTTGGATGTTCGAGAAAAGATTGATGGGTGAGGATGTGCCTATCGTTGGGTTTATTAAGTGATATATAGAGGAGATTATGGAAAAAAAGGCAGCAACAACAAAATCATTTTTGCAAAATGTTAAAGAATTAAAAATTGTCGCTAGATTGAAGTCACTGTATGATAATGTAATGTGATAATGTAGTGTGACTTGAGACTTCTGAGTACACTCAGACAGGTCTGATAACTTTTTCTGTCAACATAAAAGTCTGAGCTTTGTAGGTCGATAGTGTCAACAGTGAGCGCACTGGTGTGACTGTGTAATGTTTTGTCATCAGCAAGACAAACAGTGGTGAGGTGTGAGTTGTTATGCTATGTTATGTTATGCTGGTATAGTTCACGGGGATGAGCGAGTGTAAATACTGGCACCTGAAAAGGTTCGAGACACATAACAGACTAATGTGTGAACTAAGAAGTGCAAGTAAATTCATTAATATAGAAGCAAATGTAACATCTGTTCTATTCTGTTCTATTTTATTCTATACACAGTGTAAAACTTATGATTATCATTTGAATCATGCTCTTCAGAGTTCAGGTTCCAGACGTTACCTCCATGAGTTTGACCTGCCGGACTCTGTCCTCCACTGCGGTTGTACTCCTCTCCTCCAGCTCCTCCACTTTCTGCTCCAGCTGCCTGCCCCTCAGCTGGGCCTCCTGTTGCTCCCTGCGACACCGCCGCAGGTCTTGCTCCAGAGGAAGCAGCTGAACACAGATTAGACCACAGAATAAACATACACAATGAGATATAGTAATATCTATTTTCTACTGACAGGCAGTGGTCAGCCAGTCAGTCAGACATCATCAAACAGCACGGATTGGATCAAGTATCATACCTGTTGTCCTATGAAAACACTCACTTATCCCTGTGAATTATAAGGGTGTTGAAAAGAGGCAGCATAACATAACATAGCATAACATAGCACAAACTTTGTAATTGTGGTGATTTTCATGTTTAAACTTCAATTGAAGGATTACATGTTCCTTCATTCTTTGATCCTTGGGCTTTTGAAACCCTTTGAAATGCCATTGAACCCCAAATACACGGCGGTCAAGCTAAAAACAAGACTGTATTTCTTACTTTCTGAAAAGCTGACTTTTTGGAGAGACAAGGTTTTCACGTCGACAATCACGATATGTACTTTTTCATACTAGGACATTTTACATTTCTGATGCTACATCTCTATCCACCCACACACATAAAACTTGGAAAACAAGTATTAGAATCCCCTTAGCACCTTTTCGCAGGGAGAAAGCTGAAACTAAAAGACAAAAAGCAGAAAGGAAAATGTGTGGGTAATATAGTGGGGTTTTGCATTATATATCACATATGGATACCTTCTTTTGTTTGGATATGACTTTTTTTCATCCCGGCATAGTGTTTTTGTGTTATGGGATGTACATAGCCCTGTTCCTGCTATTAGGAATGCTGACCCCCTCTACTGATGAGTCAGAAAGAGAATGTGTACCACACCTCTTCCTGGAGTTTTTTGGCTGTCTGTTGGGATTTCTCCAGCTCCACTCCCTTTTCCTGCAGCTGTCTCTGCAGCTCGGCCAGCTCTCTCAGACTCTTCTCTCTGGCCCCATCAACCTGGTTCTGAAGTTTGTCTGTCGACGCCTCACACTCCTCCATGATATTATTCATCTGACCAGACGGACGAACAGTAAGCAAACAGTCACTGCAGTGAGATAATTGGACATTCTTTGGAAATTCCACATATACTGTAACATACGCATCTTATATATTGTGTTATCAGCCTTGTGTTACTTTCAAGGGGCTTCAGTGGTAGGTGAAAAGATTATAGATGTCTCCTGGGACCCACAGAAACAATGAATTCCCTCTTAGGTCCCAATAACCTAGTTCAAGTCCACCTACCTCTTTCTCTCTCCCTCTCTCCACACCTCCTCTTACCTTCTTCTGCAGTTGCTCCACAGCCCTGTCCTGTAGCTTCTTTTCCTCCTCTAGTTCAGTTTTGGTCTTCCACAGCTCCTGTATTTGTTTCCTCTCTTCTTTGAGCTTCTCTTTCAGCTCCCTGTGCTCGTGATTGAGTTTAGTCAACTTACTCTGTCAGAGGAACACAGAAGGGAGTGTGAGTCTCCAGACCTGTCTCAAATAGTATTTACAAAGTGAAGTGAAAATTGCCCTGAGAGCATAAATTCAACCCATCTGGTACTCAAATACTATTTGACCCAGGTCTGGGAGTTGTACAAGGATTTGGCATCTCACAGCTCTACGCTACTTATGATTTTTCTGAGGCTACTAGCATCCTCGCCTTACCTGCACATCCTCCAGGCGAATGAGCAAGGATTGGTTAGACTGACACATCTCCTCCTCCTTCTTCCTCACATCCATCAGCACTTCCTCCACCTGCTGCTTCTCCCTCTGGGGAACAATAACAATATACAAGAACCCCCCCAGGATATACCATGTCAGAACGTATTATGCATCACTTAGTTCAGAACAGCTAGAAACAGATACATGTATAACAACTATCTTTACATCGAACACAACCTGTCTCTGTAACATATGTTTTGTAATTTGTCAGTTCATGTTTCCAAAAAGTCATCATTCAAAAAATAACATGCCCCCACCTCCAGCTGGTTTGCTCTTTGCTCCAGTAGTTTCTCCAAGGCTTTGGACTCCTGGATTGTGTGACTGAGTTCATCCACCTTGGTCTCTAGTTCTTGTACTTTTTCTTTCATCTGATTTCTCTCCTGGCCCAGCTCCTTCACCTGCACCTTAGCTGCAACTCTCTCCTCCTCTGCCTCTACCTTCTCTTGGCCAAGCAGAGCATTGCTCTAGGAGACAGAGTGAAAAATTAATAATTGATAGTATGAGAGACAAAATAATCCCCTACTGTAAATAAAGAGAAATTAGAGGAAATGTGCGTCTTCCCTGTTACCTCTTTAACCTGCTCTACAGCCCTCAGCAGCCTCTGGACCTCCTGTTCATATTCTTCATTCAGTGTTGCCATGTCTTTGTCATGGATTTCCACTTCCTCTTTCAGCGCCCCCTTCAGGGCACTGAGCTCCCTCTCCCTCCGGTGCAGCACCTCCTCCTGCTCCTCCTGCACCTGTAGGACCTCCTGAAAGTCCACACGCAGCTGGGCCATTTCCTAACACAGACATTCATCAAATACCACGTCATTACCTTGAGTCCAAACACAAAGCTTTGCAGTTGCTATTGATTTGTGTGGTGTAGCTTGTTCAAAATGTTCCATTTCCTTTACCTTCAGAAGGACTTCTTTCTCTGTATTTACCACTTCTTTCTTTTTGGCTTGGTCCAGCTCATCGTGCATCTCAGAGAGCTGCTGCTGAAGGTCTTTCATCTCTGTCTTAGATCTGTCTCTCTCTGCCTTCATCCGGGCCAGCCTGACACACCACACAAAAACACTTTTTAACACTCTTTAAACACTCCTACATGTCATAATATTTCCATGGAAAATGGGAAACATGGAAAACATCTCATTTTATTTGATACTTGTATGATGAATACTACTGTATTTAGTTTAAAGCTGCACCAGGCAAATTCGCATGTTGGCAGCTACAATGGCAGCGAGACATAACTGTCATAACATAATTTGAATGATTCGATTAGGAGGGATGGGACACCCTTCTCTACTGCAGCCCCACTTTATGATTTAGGGTGATAAGATGGGTGTATGTGCTTTAATTGCACATTTTGCTGACTGTCTGGGAGGTCAAATCCTTACTCCTGTTTGGTAGACTGAAGTTCTGCCTCCATTTCGGCCAGTGTGTCCCTGAGTTTGGAGAGCTCTGCCTGACGTTTGGTCAATTCCTCCTGAAGGTTCTTCTTGTCTGTCCTGGCCTTTTCACAGGCCTTGGCTAGAGTCTTTTCATTCTGCAAAACATACACAAAACAACAAAGAACATCATAAAAGGCAAGAATAGAATAGAATAGAATAGAATAGAATAGAATAGGCGCGATTTAGAGGTAAATCAACAGTTGGTTTTAAGGATGGGACTCAACTATACCTTAGTCTCAACTTCCAGCTTTTTCTTCAACTCAGACACCTCTTTCTCCAGTGCTGCCTGTTTCTCCTGCAACGCCTGTGCCTCAGCAGCATGATCCTACAGTGTTTGGGGGAAAAGAAGTCCAATGACACGGTATCATCATACGTTTCTGTCAAAGACACCTTGTCATGCTGAATAGTGATCAACAACTCCAACCATCTCATCCCAAAGCTCACTTTCTCCTCCTCCTCCACATTCTCAGAAGTCTTCCACTTCAATTTGTTGACCCTTTCAAACAACAGATGGACTTTCCTCTGGGTGGTGGAATCATTATCAGTTGTTCTGAAAAGTATGAAAAACAACCAGGTCACCAAGACATTAGAGTACTTACAGTGTAAAATAACGCTAAAAGATGATCATGATTAATGCATTCTTATCTATTAGCTGGAGAGGACATATGAGAATACAGCGGATATTGTAAACTAGCAAGTGTGTGCCTTTGACCAAGGCACTAAACCCCCAACTTCTCCAGTAGAGATACTCAGTTTCCAGAACTAGAAGAATGTGTCTGCACAGGTCAATTCCAGGGTGTGAATGTGTTTTTACTCTGAGTGTGCAGAAGGGTGTTACTGATAAAGAGCAACGGTGCTCAGTCAACCCACCCTCAGTATATAGAGGTTTTTAGAAAACGATGAGTGTACTTCAGTGTAGCATTACAAAATGAATACTGATGCATCTTCATAGTATTCCACACATGCTCAGTATACAGGTGAAGGTGAAAACCATATTTCATCGGTGCTGTGGAAGTCAGTTCATGCTCTGCATTCCTAACTGCTGTGTGTTTGAGCACAAACAGCTGTAACAGCATCTCCTTATCTCGCTACAGTAGGTCACACCTCTTAGAGATTTACTAGAGATCATCAAAAGGTAGCTAGAGTATGAAAATAAGAGATGGTCATATGGAATATCTCTTGCTTACAAGGTCTGCCAAAAGAATGTTTCTCAATTTATGAAAGTGCAAATACAAAATCATGCATTACGTTATGTAGTCCAGCCTGAAGAGCGCTTACCCATCCTGGAGGTATGTGAACAGTATTTGTTTTGCTGTGTCTTCATTTGAGTCTACTGAAAGCTCTTGCTGTCCTTTCAGAAGATCAGGAGTGACCTGGTTACAGAATATATAGCAAATAAATACAACTTTTTAAAATATAACTGTGCATTATAATAAAACTCTTTACCTGTGTATCTCTCTCATCAGATTCTTCAGTTTGGTCACGAGATGATCTGAACACAGAGGATTTATGCATTCTGGTAAGCGTTTTCGTTGCCTGCAGAGATAACGGCTCCTTTCCATGATGTCCTTTGAGCAGTATGGCGGACTTGTTCTCCTCTCTCTGGTTTGCTGAAGTAGTTTCTCCACTGAAGAACCGGGCTCCGGGTGACCCAGGTTTACCTATCCCACCTGGGGTCTCGCCCCTGATGCCCTTCACAGAGGAGGCTGAGCTGGAGGAGGAGGAATCTGATGTCCGGTTGCTGTCCACGCTGCGTGACCTTCTACATTCCTCTGGGTCCATCCTGTTCCTTGGGCCACACCTTCCCCTCCGCTGCGGGCTATTAAACTGGTCTATCAGCTTCCCCACAGAGGAGGTGGAGTCTGCGTCCACTGAGTTTGTGGACCTTGCAGGGATCTCTCCACCTGAAGAAGGTGGTGGGTTAAGGGCCTTGCTCTGGTGTCCCCCTGGGCCATCAGCAGGCAGAGGGATCCTGGCTTTGGTGACTTGGGCAGCCTGGGTTGTCTCAGGCAGAAGGCCAGTGTGTATTTGTCCTGGTCTGGCAGCTGAGGCTGTTTGTGAAGGAATAAGGAGGTTGAGGCTGTTGCTTTCAGGGTTATATGGTCTGAGAATCTCTGGGTGTCTCTGATAATGAAATGAAGTGGCGGCTGCAGCCCTCTGTGACTCCCCAAACTCAGATGGAGAATGTCCATGCTGGCCTGGTCTATCAGCTGGTCTTTCATCCACAGACTTGCCGACTGGAGATCCCCTCACCATGGCTGGGTTGTACCCTGGCTGGTGAGCTATGACAGAGACGTCCCTGTGGCTCTCCTGGCCACTACTGTTCAGAATCACATAAGGTTGACCTTTAATCCCTTGGACTTGCACCCTCACTCCAAATAAGTTGTCGTGGCTGCCTCTGGGGCTGTGTTGCTGTATGTAGCCCCTCTGTAGCCTGATGTCTGGAGTGCTACTCATTCTGTGAGACTCCATTGAGACTCTAGTGGGTAAACAGACGATCTCCTCAGGTGGACAGCTTATAGCTGTGAAGAAACAAATATATTTGCAGGTATGTATGCATCATGACACTGGCATAAACAAAGTGAGCAGTCGGGTCTGGATGAAGGAGACTATCCTTGCATGGGAAAGGTGACTTGAAAACTGATGCATCAGTCTCAGCAGCATCAGGTTGGTCAAGGTAGCTGTTGACAAAACATTTCAGCAGGGCTTGAGCTGCAGTGCAGTGGGCCAATCACTAGCCAAGAGCACCTCACACAGCTGCACTCACCAGCCAGCAAAGATAAAGACAGAATAAATGGACACTGACAATAAGTTGATATTGCTGTGGCGTGAAAACAGTTCCTTCTGTGTGCTTATGACAGTGTACTATTGTCCAGCCACAGTCGAGCCAACTGCATGACGACTATAACTGGCCGCTGTGTCGTCACCCACTTGATGGAATAACACTTTAGGAAAGTGTTGATCAACAAATCTGTTACTGTGAGGCTGAACGACCACAAGAACACAATTTGTATTGTGCAGGAGACAATATCTTTGTAAAGGCACAATCCTGAGCATGGCTACTTCAATGAGTATCGCTGCACGACAGTTTTGAGAACGCAGCTAATTTATTAAGAGTATAAGAGCAGCGTAGATTAATAATAGATTAAGTGAAATTATTCCGGCCGAGGATATATATGAAACGTTGGCAGTTTTTATGTTAGGCTCAAAGTTTTTGTTGCCTGCTTTCAAACAAAACAGCAAATTTTCCACCGTATCAGCTCACCAGAGGAAGTCATGAGTTTACACTGACATTAAATCGCTTTGTCGTCCGGTTTTGCTTGATGAAACTCAACCTAAGTTCGCCTCGCCCTTCAACACCTTTCAACATTAAACAAAACTAACAAAGCAAAACAGAGACTAACCTAAAAATATCTATAGCAACTATGCCCTACAACACATTTTAGAAGAATACTAACGTTATACACATATCATAGTGAAACGATACGTTCGTATAAGAGTATTATAGGAATATTATAGTGATACTATGGGAGATAAAAAACGAAAGATGAATAAGGTTAGTTTAAACTCACTATTGAGCACTAGAGACACCAGAAGTCCCCTATAAGAACATTATAGTGACTCATCGTTATGATAGTGTGGGCTAAGGGAAAACACATGATAAAAAATGAATTATTCTAAGCCGTCAACTTACCAACTGTGCACGCTGCGTGTTGCTTGAATGGAGTCGGCTAGACGAGTAACTGTAGTAACTGTAGCGCGCTCAGACTGTCCCGTCTCCTCCCGAACAGGAACTTGCGCTCCGGTGTCCTGTGGCGTGGTTGATTCAAACCATTTAACTGCTGCTAGATGGTTAATATGATATACAACATGAATATTATAGGGCAATAACAGTGATAAAATAATAGGAACATTACACTATTATATTCCTCTAATATTTATATGTGATTGTGTAATATTCCTATTATGTTAGCAGCAGTTAGATGGTTTGAATCTCACACAAACCAAATATTTATATATTTGTTTTTTCTATATATTCATATAGGTGTACTCACACACTTCTTGGATTGCTGTCATACAAGTCCTGAACTGTGTTTAGTGGCACATAAGAAGGAAAAACTCCAGTTCTTTGGGCGATGAAGAGGGCGGAAGCCAGAACTTCTCATAATAGGATCAAAGATGTTTGGGGAGACCATGGGGGACATTTGGCTTCATCCTGTTGTTTAACAGTGTATGTATGACGAGAGGGCATCCTGGAATATGGAAGCACCATATATTATACTTTCATAGTTTCACATTCCTCGGCCATTATAACCCCATGCAGAGAAATCATTAAGCAAAGCTATATGATAGAATAACCTCAGGAAAAATAATGACAGTAATCCTTTAACAAATTGTACGCATCCTTTGGCATTCTCCAAATGTAAACCCTCCCGGATGTAATAAAAAGGTGAAAGACAACTGATCAGATCATATTACTTTTTTCCATTGCTCAAGGGTCCAGGTTTTTTCTCACACCAGGCTATGCATCTTTTTAAGTTGGCCTTGGATACATGCTGTTTCTGAATGGCAGCCCTGCCATAACTACCAGCTTCACAAAGCTCACAACATACAGTTTTTGCTGAGACTGTGTCACAGAGGTGTTGATTCAATTCTGAGGCCTTAGTTTTGTGGTGTTAAGGAACTATTCGACTTGCGACAACTGTTCTCATCCGTGTTTGGTATATGTTGTAATGATTTCCCAGACTGGTCCCCTTGCTACAGTTAATAACTGTGTTGTTTTTATAGCCAATGCACCAACTATTTGGCCTCTTTGAAACTGTTAGTTACCTCATAGATTTTCAGACCTCTTCTAAGCTGACACATACTGCCAATTGTTATTCAACTTAATATCCTGTGTAGTTGCATAGTAATATGATATATATATACATATAAACATACATACACTATGTGTGTGTGTGTGTGTGTGTGTGTGTTTGCTTATTGTATCCTTCTAAAATGTATTTAGTTCTTTTTTTGTCAAAATATACACACCCAAGCTATTGAAAAAAGACATTTATTGCTACATTATTATTTCAACACATGCCTATATTCTACCTAAACTGTACACATAAAGTACATGTTATGATAGGAGTATTTCAGATTATTTGTTCAGCAGTGTGGTAAGTAAACAAGACATCAATGTATTCTGTAATAATTATTGTATTGCTCAGGGCATGAAACATTGAAAATATGAATTGCTACATCTAGTAAAATTGGACAAAAGGGTTTTCTTGTGTAAAATTAGAGTGACAAAAGCAAATAGAGACATTATTAAATTCACAATATTTGTATAAAAGATAACTTACATAACTTAGAAAAAAATTAAATGTTCTATTAAAAAACTCAAACATGCAATGAGTCATTAGAGAGTGTAGACTACATCTGAAGAGCAATAATTACACTGAGAACCACTGAAAAGTGTCATGTTCTGTCCACCAGTGTATTCTGAAGTGTAATCTTCTTGTTAACCAAAATCGCTCTAACACAAAGTTGTAACAAACATACAAATAACAGAACAGGTTGAAGGTATATGATGCCCACACATTAAAGAACATTCTCGGAGATCTGTTCATTCACAGAATGGTCAAACTCCTGCAATACTCTCTCACACATACACACAACACAAAACAAGCATGTCAACTCACACACTTGCATACAGCAATGGACAAATGCAAATCCGTTATCCGTACGCACAAATGTGGGAATGTCAGTCCTCTGAGCTTGGTTGAAATCACGAGTGTACATGGTAAATAGTGATACGTCGTAAAAGTTAGTCAGCAATATATCTGGCCTCGCCAATCTCAGACACACACTGCAGATGACACTTGCCACTACTGTTATTTTCCATTCAGATATATTCAAACAGAAAGATAATCAATAAATAGAAAATATATACAAAACATCTGCAGCTTACAATGCATTTGTCTGTTACAAGTAAGTTTAGGCACAAGTTAAAAGTCCATTTGGAAGGTGAGAAGATGATTGTTCAACTGCATCACACGTAACATACAGAGAGCTCGTCCTCTCAGCGCTGGTCCAAATTCATAAGAAACACTGGATGTCCACAAGAGTTGACCGACCACATTTCAGTAGACCTCTGTCTTCTTAGGATGCTCTTCACTCAACATCTGCACATCAAAGACACAGTCATAGTAGAAACAATGCCAAAAGAAGATGGTGCTGGATCCTTAATAAACATGTGAAAAGTTCTATTCCAAAATGCTATATAACCAGAGAGACTCTGAAACCTGAACTTTATCATTCAATATCTCCAAAATACAGAGATTGTAAGCATTATCATTTCATCAACCAAGGACCTAAGGCACCTACTATGTTTTAAGTAAGATTTTAAGCAACATATTTTCCCCTTTTTGCTGAAAATCATTTAACATGAGTAGGTGTTACATTTTCTAAATGGCAGATGTCTCATTTTGGAAAAAACTCCCAATTAGTTTTAATCATCACTAATATCAGGTAGAGTAGTAGTCTGGTTAATCTAGCAAACTGTATAGCCTATTGTTTAGTTACTTGATGATATACTTGATGATATACTTTTTAGCAGATGCTCAGAGATGGCCCATAGGGTTGGCTGCGTCTGTCAGACCAGGATGAAATGCCAGATGCATGGACTGGGGATCCGTCATAACTGCAGACACCTTCTCTTCCTCCCTCCTCCGTAGACACGCTGCCTTGGGGTTCAGGTTCCTCTCTATGGGTTTCAACAAACTGAGTTAGTGTTCGGCTGTATAAATAAATAGAGAAATGTAACAGTACATGGATATTACACATTTGCACCCCACGTGTGACACACACTCAAATATTTTAGCCCTGTGGCCACTTTTGGAAAATAACAGGGGACCTTTTTTTTTCACCAACTAAAACCGAAGGTGAAATTATCATCTGATCTCTATCAATGGTATTTTTGGGGTAAGAAGCAAGAAATAAGAACAAAAGAAATGCTTTTATGTGGGACTGAACCAAGGGCCAAAATATGTTAAAATACTGTGTCCTATACACCCACTAATTACTCTCTCTCATGTCCACCATCATGTTCTACACTACCCCTTTCCTGCTGCTGAAGGTTTTTATCTCACTCTCACATCCTTCCTTTTTACTCTCTATCCCTCTCTGTCACTTGTTTGACCTGCCAGAGAGTGGAAGAGGCCCGGTCTATGGGAGGTCAGAGGATAAACAGCAGCTCCCGGCCACTGCCTGCATGGCCCCGCCTGCTGTAGCGATGCACTGACCTCTGACTTGTTGTTCTAGACTAAGAATTACAGCCACGGCCTGGTGCAGCACCAGCAGCTTGGTCTGCGGCTTCTCGCTCTTCAAGTGCAGCTGGCACATGTGGCCCAGCTCCTTAAAGGCCTCGTTGATGTCCCGCACACGAAGACGCTCACGGGAGTTGTTGGCCATCCTCCTGTCGCGCTCACGTTCGACCTTCTGCTCAGGGCTCAGGTCCTCATCCTCATGGATACTTCAATATAACAAACAAGGTATGAGAAAACACAAATAAACACACCCGTTTGGAATTCAGAATTATGTTTTTAAAATTGCTGTTAAAGCTTAAGTCCATCCAATTTAAAGAGGTGCACAGTAAGTTATACTGTGGATTCATATGCCCTCTGCTGGCCATTGCTCCACTGTAGGTTTGAATTGAGATTAGGTTATTGGCTATCCAGAGGTGAGGTTTCATCGCACATTCATAAGTGAACAACTAACTGCCCAGTGGATTTTACAATATCCATGCTCCCTTGAACACCAATGTCTTCTATATCTGAACACAAAGAGAACATTTAATCAAATCTCATGTCACCAAGAAGTACGACCTGCAGTGATCTCTAGTCTGGCAGTATTTTAAATCTTTAAAATTGAATGGCAAGGCCTGCAGTAGAATGGAGGGGATGACCATTAATCACATCTGTTGAGTAAATCTACCAGTACATTACATTGCACTAAAACTTGCTTTTGATTGAAGGACTTTTATTTTGAAATCTGCTGTGTAATTATGTTAGACAAATGTTGCATGAATGTGTAATGAAGCTATTATGAAAGTAGATTGTTCCTTCATGAATGTGTCATGAAACATAATTCTCACAAATCTGCTAAGTACTGTAAACAACTTTACAAACAAAGTGTTTCAGATTTAGTCTTTTGACTGCCCTGATTTAAGGGGGCAGCAGCAAACTGATAACAGTTCCATTAAAAGAAAAATGGTCTACACTTTCAGCACAAAGGCCTGCCTCTGCACTGTCAGCATTGTGGCGACAGTCTCCTAATTATCCGCCCCTGTGTGAGTCTGGAGCAATTTTTCTTTGATAATCGTGCTCCACTGGTTCCATGCACCAAAACAGTTTCTTCTGACCAGGTGACCACTGTTTAACCCCCCCCAGAACAAATTAGGAGTCTCTACCTGGTCTGAGCGCTGCTGTCTCCCTGTGGTTTGGGTTCACTCTCCTCATCTGATCTCTGGCTGTCAGAACTGTGGCTGTGATTGGTGTGAATCATCTCTTCCCTTTCCATACCTTCCATCTTCAGCTCCAGATTATCCAAGACTCCCAGGGCACCTGTGGTTGCACAAAGCGCACAGAATTAGAAATTGTAAAATGCTCATTTGGTGCATCTTTTCCGTCAGAAGCTTGATTTGTTATTCAGTTTGGAAACAATTCATACACATTGTGTTAAAGCAACAGGAAATGTTCAAAAGAGACAGGTGAAGTAGGCAGATTACTAAGTATGAAAAAAGTACTCAAAAGATGAAAGGGAATGACTAGCCTCTGCCTCCTCCTTGCATGGTCTGAAGTGTGGCCCGGTGTCTAGCTTGGTATGGGTGGCCATTTTGTGTGCGGCTCTGGAAGGCTGAGTGGTTGTTGTTCATATTGACAGCTTCAACCTTGATGATACACAAAGAGGACGTGATGAAATAAAGGCACTACATACTGTATGTGAATAATGTTAACTTTCTAAGACAGCATGCACTGCCCAGTCACACATACATCCCTTGGATCTAACCAATGACAGATAAGTCACAAAGCCAACATCTGCCCCCTCATTTCCCACATAACCCTGAAGAGATTTCTCGCTTTACAGATTTAATTTAATCTCAAAGAATCGTAATCCTTCCCTTAAAACTACCATATACTCCCTAAACATAGCCCTAATTCTTTTCAGGAACGATTCACCACTAACTGAAATCATTTAGAAAAATAAAAGTGAAAGATTTTAATACCCTCCAAGGATTAGACTAAAAACCCTTTCCCTGTATATACTTCCACTCCAGTTGGACTAAAACCCCCTAGTCTGAAAGGGAAACACACTACAATGGGAATGCAGGATGCAGGCATCCTCTATCACCCCATAGTGGAATTAACAGCCACACATAGACTTTCCATACATGGGCAACTTGTCACAGCATTCACCAATTGTGTTCAGTTTCCTATTTCAAAGGACAAAACGTGGACATAACATAACTAAATACACACCAGCACACGGGTGCATGCACACACACACACACACTTAAAAGTTAATGGGTGTTAACCATGGCTGGTGTGTGACAGGTGACCGGTAGTGCACTAGCAGAGCTGGGGTGGCCATGGTGGGTCTGGTTCAGCAAGCTGTGGATGTCAGTGGGCAGACTCGGCATGGGACCTACAGCATGGTTCCTCAGGACATGGATCACATCATCCAGTCTGTCCAGCCGGTCCTCCACCTGAGACTGCAAACAGGAAGGAGACATTTTCATTAGAATGGTGAAAACCTTAATGATTGAGTGTGACTGATATGACGCAATAGATAATCTAAACTTGAGGCATGTGACATCAAATCAGGCTCTTACCATTGATATAAGAGAGGACTCATAATTCGGTGAGACTGGTGCCTGAACTGAATTCCGGGGCCACATGTTCGTACCTGGGAGGGAGGAAATAACCAAAGTAGAGGGATTGAGATTGAGATATAAAAAATCCAAACCATTTTTACTCAGCAGACCCTATGGCAGCACGCATTAGTCCAGTACCTGTGGGTTCAGTGGAGCTCGGTAGTGGGGATGGAGACCTCACCGGCGTGGACGAGCTGGAGGGGAAGCTGCTGCTGGTGTGATCAGGGGAATAAATCTAGCAGCAGACAGGGAGAAAGAGAAGGGGGATGGGGGAGTAGCGCATGGATCATTTTAAAAGCACAACTTGTCATTTCTCTGTAGGATTTTACTGCTGCTGCCACAGCCCTGGGAGCAGGCTCGTAACCTGAACTAAACACATCAATTCTGGTCATTTTACTAGTCAGCAGCCAATAAAAAGTCCAGCAGCATGAGAGTAGCTCTTGGTTAATATGCACTAGCCTGTTACCATTTCCCTTTTGCATTACACTGCTTGGGGTCTCAGGGCTTGGTTTTATGCTCTGGTTTAACCATATGAAAAAAAACAGGGCATAGAGGAGCTGGTCTAATGGGATCAAGGTGGTGGATACTTACAGAGGCCAGAGCTTTGCCCAAGGCATCGCCTGTCTGTGACCCTCCTGACATGTTGCCTTGGCTCCCTGAGACTAAAAAGAGCATTCATTTTAAAATATCAGAATAAAGAGTTTTCAAACTTAGAGTGAAAAAAGGTAAACGTTCTCATAAAGTAGCATTTTCTTTGTCTCACCTGTAGAGTTCTCTGAGGTGTTCACTGATGGAGTGCGTGATGCAGTATTGTTGCGGTGGAAAGTGGACATAGGAGGAAGACCCCTGTTGATATCTGCAACCATCACTGAATGTGGAGAGTAGTCCTGAAAAGTAACCAAACACACAGTAAGTCTCTATGGGTCAAAGATGGATCACTGTTAACCTCCAAGGTCCTTGGCAAATCTCACCAAGTGATTGTGTGACGGCAGGTTGCTGTAGCTCCCTGGCTGTGATTGGTGGGATCCCAGTGCACCTTCATAGCCCTGCTGGTTCAGCCCATTTACAGCATTCCAGATATCAGGTGAATTGCTTGTCCCCTCTAAAATGAAAATAAATAAGTTATAATCTTCACTATAACAACATATCAAGCACCCAGTTCAGCCACAAATTTCCTTTCTCCTAGCATCCTCAGTCTATGGAAACTAGTGAAGTTCTATCAGTAAATACCCACACCATTTTGTTTCACTAATTGAATGAAATCCAATGCTTACGAGGAACTGTGTAAAATTACTGCTGCAAAATAAAGGCAACTACACAGTCAGAAAAAGTGTTGGGCAAAATCTACATGGGTAAAGCAGGTTGAATTGTTCAACAGCTACGGTTGTTTAATTCAACTTGAGCATGCTGCCTGTTTTGGCATCGTTACAAACTACTTCACGGGTGACAGTTTGGGGCTGAGCAATGTTGCAAAGCAAAATATAAAATTAAGATGAGTCACTTTATAACAATGGTGTGGGATAATCATGAGTGGTTGAGCTCACCAAAGAAAGCGCTTGCAAAAACATTGCTGGGGTTTTTTGTTGATGGATTTTGGTTGATGTCATCATTATTGGGAGACTGCCCATAAACCTAAAAAGAAAGGGAACCACAATTTCATTAAGGCATTGTTGAAAAATAGTCTTGAACCATGAAATAATGTACACTAAAACAAATGCCTCTATATCACTCAAACTGACCTTATTGACACAAACACACCAATACTGCGATTGAGAGCCAAAGCAACAGTGTTATGAAAACAAAGCAGAAAGCTGATGCACACTTAGAGCTATTGCTATAATCCATAAGCTGCAGATCCATGCACCTCCTCATCCGGATTTAGGAACCATTCACAAGGAGAAATCCCTGCCCTAATCATGATCAGGTTCAGGTGGGTTCAGAAGACTGCGATAGAATTTCATTCCAAATGCAACTGAATAACAGGCCTACTCGTTCTCTGCATTGTCCTTAGACAGAAACCTAATAGTGAATTGAGTCTCCCCCCAATGATCCCTTTCTGTAAATCAGATTTATGAGAAATGCAATAATGTAGATAGTAAATAGATGTAAGAATTTAACTGTAGTTACCGTTTATTTTCTTTTTTTATTGTAAAGCATAGGCCTACAAACTGCACATATGCACACAAAACACACCAACACATGCTTGCTCACTCAAACACACTGAGAGGTCTGGGCTGCACCTGCACCTCTCTCGGTTGCTTTGATGTGCCCCAGGAAATGAAAATAAACCACCCTGTGCAGCATCAATGGGGTGTCAGTTACCCGGACGACAAGTTCTATAAAGCAGGCTATTAAAGACTCTCTTGAGTATGCTTATGCAAGCACACTCACAAACACACAAACAGACACACGCACACACACACACACACACACACACACACACACATACACACACAACCGTGACCCTGGCTGGCATGAGTCCCATGGTGATTGTGGGCTAGGCCAAACAGAGGAGCCCCTGCCGAGACTGGGCCCGTCTGAGCCGCCATGGGCAGCATATGGCGGAGGATAAAGCCAATTGTCCTCCTTACCATCAGCGTAGCAGGCGACCCGTTAATAATGGTCACACCCCCGCCCCAGCACGCCCTCTCTGGCCCCCGCTGGAGAGGGGCCGTCACCATGGCATCCTCTTTTAGCATGGCATTGATTTAGGAACCATCAATCACGGCATCACAAATGATAAGGGATTTTTCACCAAATAAAGCGCACAGCTGAGAGAGAATTCTATCTCTGCAAAAACTATGCTTCATCTTTTCTTTAAAGAATTAGTTTCGACCTGTGTTCGTTTTGGCAACACATCAGAATTACTCTTCCCCAAATTAAGTTATTTAAAAATATAATAACTGGATACAAAGGACACATCATTGTTCCATTGTTAATGCATCCTGTATTATCATGCTAGATGAGTGGAATATGAACTTGCTATTCAAGACCTACGCTGTGTTCCACCATGGCCAACTCCAGCCACATGCAACCAATTTTCTGCCTCTGTGATGCACGATGTCTGGATATGGTTAGTCTCACAGAGATCAAAGCTGCCTTTGATAATGGCTGCAGTGGTGGAGCAACTGCTCCAACATAGCAGGGTTAAATCAAATAGAAATAGCAGCAATCTGCTTCATGTCAAGATGTTTTCTGCTGGTAGATGTGACCACATGGTGCTTAGCTAGTAAGCATGATTCTCACCAGTGCATTTTAAAACGAGTTGGCCCTAATGACAACACAGACCATTCATCAGGAGCTGTAAAAGTGATTGGATAACCCACACTCACCAGCAAACAGGGAATTTGAACACAATACGGTTATACCAAAACTCAGTTCCGAGCATAAACCCCAGTAAGTTACAGCCAATGAAGTTAAAAATAAATCAGCTTCTCAGCATTCAGTTACACTGACACATTCAGTACATATAGACTTCATGACACCTCCAAAACACAA